>RXPK01000311.1:1424214-1604122 GCA_004143645.1 Protaetia brevitarsis | reverse complement strand
TTCGATGCCCTGACCACCCTGACCAGACTTACCTGCTCTGATATCTGCCGATTTGCTCCCACCAAATGTATTCTGCGTCTTATCAACCTAAAAACTAAACGTATTATTTTAATTCGTATCTAAATTTTAAAATACTTATAAGAAATTTTATTTTAATACGTTCGAGATGAACAGTTTCCGACCACTAGTGGAAAACTTTTATAAGGTGGCAGTTCCAATATTACTAGTTAATATGTATTCAGAATACGACCTGAATAACCAGGAATTTTACCATCAATTGTTGCACATACTGTTTTACCCGTCTTTTGAGCATAGAATTACCCACGATGAATATCCGGAAATCGCGGGAATTTTGAAAGTCAATTTCAAACCGCATTTATTTTTGTGTTAAGTTTATATTGTAAAACTTGGAATTACTAACAAAAAACGTAATTGTTATTTAATAGGCGAACTCATTTTACGTACCTGAGATATTTTTATCCTTATTTATGCTGTTTTTTTTTGTACATGGTTTCACATTTCGAACATCTTATAAATAAAAATGTCATGTATTTCGAACTTGTTTTCTTTATCTCACAAAGTTAATTAACAACCTTGATACTGGTTATATAAGAGTCTCATGCACGCTATTTCACTTGAAATAAGCGCTTTAACTTGGTATATTGGAGTAGAGGACATTTAAGCAACACTAAAGAATTAAAGGTAATTTTTTTAATACTAGCGCGTCCTCTAGCCTGTAGCAATCAGAAATTCCCACCCCGCATGCCATCTGGCACTTGAGAGGACATACTTATCATTAAAAAGTAATAACATTACGGTGATCAGAACCCTGATCACTTATGCCTCTAATAACTAAAGTTAGCAAGATCTAGAGCCTTACGCGTTTAGAAATAACAGAAGCAATAAGGACCACACTTACCGCAACAATGGAATGCCTCCTAGACACCCATTCTTTCCATTTGGTCATAATGGGCGGAGCAAAAATAGAGCGTCTTAGATTGCAGAACTATCAAATGGCAGAAATACGGGATTGGAAGACAATAATATTGCCCATTTTGTGACAGCCGACCTTTTGAGAATGAAATCGAACTACGTAACTTCGGCATATGTTTTTAACTAAAATTTCGACGTGGAAATCACGAAACAAGTAAGCTGGAATCAATCTAATTGCAGAAACCGAAATTAATTTTTGAGGAGAGTGATTTCAAACATACGCCCTTTTCTTCTCTTACCCAGGCGTCTCCTTTAATTTGTTTCTAAAACAAATCTCTTTTTTTTTTTCAAATCATGGCTTTTCAAAATCTTCGTATTACCCGAATATTACGACATTTGTCGGTCGTCAACATTCATAAACCGATTGGCATTGAACCTTCTCAACTTTATTATTATTATTTATGTAAAATTTATTTCTCACATTCAAATATTTGGTGATTCATTAACTGCACCATATACCAGATTCATATTAGCAAACTCGATAAATTAAAAATCCATACTAAACAAACCACAGAAAAGCAGCTGAAATACCTAAAAACGTGCAAGATAGTGAAGATATGTTAACAGGATAATTTAGAAACGAGGTAAGGATGCGAAAGGATATTATTTACTTAAAACTTATCCTAAAAATACTAAGCTACTTTACCCTCTTGTTAAATAAAAATGCATACTAACTAATTGACTGTTGACACTTTCGAGACTTCATGTAGACGCAGGATATAAGGTAAAATTTTTCAATTAAGATGGACGGCTAAGAATTTAGTAAAGAAGGTTGGTACGTGTAGGTCTTTCGCGAATAATTAGGCACCTTGTATATAAAACAATATCCAAACTAATTTTCGTCAATGCAAAAGCAAAATTATAGTTTGACACTCAAACACAAAATTTCAAATTAAATATCGAATTTAAACCTAGGTAAGAATCTCTTAAATAAAAATCCCTGAATCTTAAAAAGAATTGAAGACACGAGTGGATGAAGGTGTTTTGTTAGAAAATCAAACTTTTTCAGAAATTAAGTTTTTTAAGTAATTTTTCTCAAAAGTAGTGTAACATAACCCCATCATACATTCACAAGACTCGAGTGTTCTTGAATTTCTGGAATTTTCGATGGTGCCATGTGAAAGATAGGTACAAAACACCTTCATTCATGCAAAAAAGACAGTTTTTAAAATGCGACATGGCACCTTCATCCACTCGTATCTTCAATTGTTAATGACCGAAATAGAAAAAAAATTCTATAACAATCTCCCTTCATAAAAGCATTTTGCGCACGAGGCCGCATTTGGAAACGAGACGCGTGGGATCAAAGAGAAGCGAAGTGCGCTTTATACAGCTTCTGTTTTAATATACTGTTGCAGCAAAATAGAATATTAGACAAGAAGAAAAAAAGTTCATCGTTTGCTGCATGCGTACACCGTAGTTTAGTGGCACACTAACCTACACTAACCTGGGATAGGACAATTCGAAATACGCAGTCCTTTATTACTTTATCTCGATTCGTTGGAAATCAATAGACCGGCCGATTATACGGTGCCCGAGTCTGGGCGCGGCTGGGGCAGCTCTAGGAGCGCGCACAATAACAGTAAATTGCTAGCGAAACGCTTGATTCGCCCGGCATAAATCTTCGGACCGTTCTTCTGTGTTATTTCTAAATCGCTATTGTACTTCGCACGAACGATTCCCCTATCTATCGCTGAACGCTGAGATTGCGGGAAAAAAAAATCACGCATCCTCACTTTCCCGCTCCCCTTTCCCCCTTCAACATTATCTAAATTCCTCTATAATGCTAATAAATGGATTTAGGCGTAATTTATAATGATCACGCCATTAGCAGCGGCGGCGGCGGCAGGAGGATGACGACGCTTCGGCAGCGCTCTATCTTGCTCCCGTCCCACGTTTTTTTTTTCCTTTCCCTCCTTTCTCCTACTGCCGCGATTCCCGCGGTGTCGGATGCTCCCTCGACGTAACCGGATTGGAGAACTGTTGGGCAATATGCTGCCGTTGTCGTCGGCGTTCGCGTCTTTCGGGGATGTGAAATTCAATATGGGACGTGAAAGAAATGGGCCCATAGTTTGTGTTAAGAAAATTATTTCGCCGTGTCTCTTCCTCTTATAGATTTCATCAGAAAGGAGAAATTGGTTTTTTATAACTTGGGGGACAATAGTGGGATTTTTCAATATGTTTTCTCAATTTAAAAGTTACCAGACCAAAAAAAGAACCAAAATTATTTAGGTACCTCCTTCATAATTCATAAACTTACAAACCAGCATCAATACTCCTACCAGAATAACCTTGAATTCATCTACTACCTTTGATAGCATAATTATCAATACTGCCAGCTTCGAGAGTTGTGTTGTCGTGACTGCTCTCTTCGATCATACGGCTCAAATGATTTCCATTCCAACTGATGTACCGCAGCAGACCTTCTATGTCCGCGCTATGTCGTACAGTTTCACAGACGCTAATCTTCTCCACCTAAAAAAGCATTTAGAATTAAACAACTGGTATCAAATCGTAGATGAGGTGGATTGTAATAAGAACTATAATGCTTCCTCTGAAATTCTGATAAATGTCCGAAACGATTTGTCAAGTTTGAAACGAATCACACTAGAAAAAACTGGTTAACTAATGAATTGAAACAAAAATGTCATCTTAAAAAGCAGCTATACGAGAATATGCTGAATCATGTTATTAGTAAGGAGGAATACAAAGGCTTCTGCAAAAATTTGAAACTTGAAATAAACAATCAAAAAGTAATCACAAATTCAGAAATCATAAGACGTTCTAAAAACAAAACAAAAGCAACATGGTCTTTAGTTAAACAAATAGCTTCACCTACATCCAGCTCCACTACAAATCATTGAAATATACTGTAACGCTACAGAGTAGCATACATCTCGGTTTAAAAAAATAAATTTAAAAAAAGAAATACATTAATTAAATTAGTAAAGATCAGATTTTTAACATCCCAGTGTCATCTATATTTATTAATTTTAAATTAGAAGTGTGCTCTGTCACATGCCAGATGGCATGCAGGGCGAGAATTTTCGATTGAAGCACGTTGACATCAAAAAAATAATGAATAGCTAGTTACCCCTCTTATTATCTCAGTACGTATGGAGCAGGCGTGCAAGACTGTTGCCAAAAATTGTCCTCTCCTTCAATTTGCATGTTAATGACCAGTTTCGAAGATGTAGTAGGCACGATAGTATTGTACCTCGATAGTGATTAATCTCTCATGTGTAATGAAAACATTTAAGTGCGAATAAAAGTGGTTTTATTTTGTAAAAAAAATCGAAATGTGAACCTGAGTAAAATCAGACATAAATCTAAAGATATTATTATCTCAGGTAAGTTACGTGAGTCCGCTTAATTAATAACGATAACGTTTTATTAGTAATTCCACTTTTTGCAATATAAATTCATTGTCGAGAACGTGAATACGTCTAAATTAAATTTCAAAATTCCCGCATTTTCTGAACGCTCAAACGAGAGTTATGCTATGCTTAAACGACGTGTGAATCAGAATGACCAACCTTGATGGTTAAACTGCTGGATATTGGTTCGTATCGTACATACATATCAAATATTAACCTAGAATAGTACCAACTTATACAAATTTTCCCCAAGTGACTGCATACCGTCCAGCAATGATACAAACAAATTCGTAACCCTAAAATTTGCTGAACGTATTAAAATGAAATTTCTTATAAGTATCATTAAATTTAGATTAGAATTGAAATAATACGTTTATTTTTAGGTAGATTTGACGAGGAATACTTTCTACAACGACGAATTCTGCGGACATCAGAGTGGTCAGGAATGGTCAGGTGTCTGATAGGGGCCCTGGTACATCGTATTTCTGATCACGGAGGATGGTTCGATCAGGACAGGAACATTACACAGGAAAATCGTCGTTGGAGAAAAATTGCCTAAAAGGTTGTAGGTAATTTGGATAATATTTATGTGATAAACTTTGTTTAACAATTAACAATTATTTTGAGGTTGTAAATTGGAATAAAATTGGATTTTTTCAAAATAGCCGTTAAATTTTACAAAAAACAAATTGAGACACGTCTGCCTCTGACGAAGGTTGGCTGTTGAATGGTTTCGAATTGAAAACTTTTAACCGACTTGAAAGCGATCGTCTTCGACAAGGAGTACAAATGTTGCAGAATGTCCGTTAATTTCACCGACGTGAGGGGAATATACATGTCTAATACATGAGAATGCCCATGTGACCGAATGGACTGTCGAATGTTTAAACGAAATAAAAATAAATAATTATTGCAAAATTCTGGAATCCCCTTACAATTAAAATATAATAAAGGTAAGTGTTTCTGGTTCATGAGAAAAATACATTTAAAATTTTTAACGCTTATTACTATGTAAAATTAACAATCTTAAAATTCGTTAATGTACACAAACAGTAGGCAACTATTTATACACATAGAATTGTAACAGAACCCAATTTCCAGCAATTTCCCATGTCTTTCTGTTGACATATCAATGCAATTGGAATGCCAATGCATATAAAAACGTTATTAGACTAAATTTAAATGAAATAAGCACACTGTAAAAAAATAAAAATGTTCATTTGAATTGAACTTGGATCCAACTTTGATCTGTCAATATCTATTGTAAAAATATACTATTCAAATTCTAATATTCATTTTCGATGTGTAAATATATCACTGCTGACCATCTTTACTTCCTGAAGGGAATATTCTGAAGGAAAATGCTTTAAATAATGCGCACCTAATTGACATATGCAAGTGGGCGTCAAGCAATGTATCTACAGAAGCAAATAGCACTTGTAAAAATCCCCTTACAATGTTGCTGACTCCAACCACACCGGAGGAAATATTAGCTACAATTCAAAATCTGAAACCTTCGAACTCCGTAGAACATTATAACATACCTGTAAAGCTGATCAAAGCCTGTGCCTCACATCTTGCACCACCTTCAAGTTTCCTTATTAACTCATGCATGAGGTATGGACAATTCCCTGACGAATTAAAAAAGTCAACTGTTATCTTTATTTACATAAAAGGAGATAAGGCAGACATTAGTAATTACAGACCAATATCGATTCTATCCATCGTATCAAAAATTATTGAGGGAATACTGTACGACAGAATACATAATTTCTTAAACAGGTCAAACATCTTCAGTGCCATGCAAAACGGGTTTATGAAAGGAAGAAACCGAATGAAATTGCAACGGGTATTAACAATGGTGAACATACTGCTGCTTTACTCATGGACTTGAGTAAAACACTTGATAGCATTAACTATGAAAACTATATAAAAAAATGGAAAACGCTGGAATAAGAAGCAACGCTTCTAAGTTGATCGAATCTTATTTGACTAACCGTCGGCAGAGAGTGGAAAGATATGATTATGTCAGCCACAGAAAAACATATTCCGATTGGCAGGTTATGCAAAGAGGTGTGCCACAAGGATCAATATTGGGTCCCCTTCTATTCTTAATATATATCAACGATCTTCCCGAGGTTTCACCGTACAGGACTGTTTTGTATGGGGATGATACTACGGTAGTAATAAGATCCAAAAATCGTTTAGATCTCGAAATTGCTGACACTCTCAACAAATTTGATACATGGTTTGAAAAAAAAATGATCTACAATCTACTATTCTTGCTGCTTTACAGCTGGCTTTCCAATCCCATTCCTTTCAGAAAGTGTAGGATATCAGAGGGCCCCAGTCTAGGTAAATCTCTCTCTTTGATTTCACATGCTTCCAGGTGCAGTGCCCTCGAGTTGCACAGTGCTACGCAGTTCGAGAGGAGGTGGATGGGTGTTTCATCGTGTTCCCCACAAATTTGCATTCAGATTCCTTTTCCAATCCAAGCCTACTCAGGTGTCCTTTCAGTCTACAATGGCCTGAAAGTATTCCTGTTAATATGCGAACATTGTTTTTACTTAGGTTGATGTATTCTGCAAACCTCTTCTGGTTATAAGTTCCCAGAAGAATTTTACTTTGCCTCATTCCCTGGAATTTTCCCAGTAACTGGATTTTCTCTACTCCATTTCCATTTTTAGTTTCTTCAGTATTGTACTGCTACTTAACCCGCAAAAGGGTTCAGGCCCTACAAAAGGCATTCCAGCTCCTTTTTTTTTGCGAGGTTATCCGTTATTTCGTTCCCTTCCACTCCTGTGTGACCCGGAACCCACAGGAGAGTTACTTTACTCCTTTCGCCTAGCTCATTTAATTTCCCTAGGCATTCCCAAACCATCTTGGAACTGATTTCATATAAGCTCAGCGCCTTGATGGCTGCTTGATTATCAGACATGATAATATCCCGCTTTCGATAATTTCTATTAATATTGAACTGAACACATCTTTCAATAACCTGTATTTCCGCCTGAAATATACTTGTATATTTTCCCAAACTTTCGAAATATGTGGTTCTAGGCCCATATACTCCTATTCCGGTTCCCTCTGCCGTTTTGGAGCTATCAGTATACTATTTTATGGCATTTCTATTCGAGTTCAAGATGGTGTTATGATCCTACTCGCTCCTCTTACTGAGCTTTATGATGAATTCCTTCACAAAGCTGAATTTTTCTAACATATCATCCCCGGGACATATCCCAGGTTTGATCACCGTCAGGAGATTGGGACCTATGCCTGATCATTCCTTCCTTGACCATTCTGAGTGTGGTTCTTTTTGCCACGCCCTCTACTACAATGTGGAGAGGGGTAAGATCAAATACTACTTCGGTAGCTGCTGTTGAGCAGGTTCTCATAGCTCCCGTTATGCATACACATGCTAATCTTTCCACTTTCGAGAGGTTAATTCTCGCGGTGGCCAGATTAGTTCTTTTGCTCCAAGCCACTGATGCATAAGTGATGATCGGTCTCACTATCGCTGTATACATCCGGAGCAGTATTTTTAGGTTGCATCCCCAATTTTTCCCTGCAAAGTTTCTGCACATCATTAGAGCTCTTTTAGCCTTGTTGGTTACTTCAAGTTCATGTTTGTTCCATAGAAGTTTATTGTCTAGGTTAAGGCCTAGATATTTAACCTCCGTTCTCCAATCTATATTTTGCCCATCCACTTTTATGGTTGAAGAGTTATTTGGGAATGTCTAAGAAATATTCCATGTCTCATATTGAAATACTTGATAACCACAAACCTATAAGTTTGGGCATTTTTTTAAATATAAAAATAAACCATGGTTTAATTAAAACATAATTAACTATTAACCAATCAAATTAGACAATATGCTCAAATATTTTCAATAGAAAACACCCAGTAGAAAATAGAAAAGCATACATAATGAATATTAGTTATCATGATTCAATTGTCATTGAAAGTAAAAACCTTAACAGCAAACATATTCCACCAAGACCTTCGTTTTTTGCCAATTTTTACGTCTGTTACGGTAGCGATCATCCCCGCCTACCATTTCTGTTTGTATTTCGTTTGGAAGACGGAGATTCCGAAGGGCATTATTTCAAGCCTGAAAAATGTGTACCCTCGTCTCTCCAAATGGATACACATAAATATTAAATGTGAAACATACACCGCCGCTGTTTTTTCAAGTGAACATATCCCTCATACGTATTACTTCCGGTACAATAAACTCCAGTTTTTCTTCTTTTTTTCTAACGCAAAGACATACTGCTATCCTTTCCGGAAGCAGGAAAGAAAAGATTCCGCCGCTTCCGAACACAAAAACCTCAAGAAACGATCGTTTAATCGCCATTATAATGTCTTTATATATATAATAAGGGCGTTTGGGGGAGTTTCGACGTTTTTTTTTTTTCGGGACAAATTTGAATTTCGTTCGTAGATGACTCGGCCTCTATTTCAGGTACCTACCTCCTTAATCTTTTTTCTTTAAACCAAGCCCACTCTTGTTGTCTCTCCGTTACTCTATGCAAATGATTTATACGTTTGTTTCCTTTTACCCCTGTACCACTCCCTCTGCTATTCTATGCATGAGGTAATGAATAATAATGCGAATTAGATTGGTATAGAAATGGATAAGAGATAAAATATGACTTCCAGAATTAATTGAAGTTTTGCGTAAATACTACCTTTACGCATATAGGTATTTCTGAAAGATATTCTGGAATTCGGAATATATTAAGATATAGTGTTTTATATACTTTCTATATATCTTAATATTAAAAGCATCAAAATTTAATTTTAATTTTCAAACGTGAATCATATAACAGCTCTATTAAGACTCATTTCATTTCGTAGATTTCTAGCAAAAAGACATGACCCCCAAGCGTAAAATTATCACAGAAAATTAATTTATATTTTATTACTGTGTAAATTCCTTAAATTCATCTCAAAAAAACCTATTAAATTAAAATTAAAATTTATGTGAATATTTAATTGCCAGTGACAGCGCCATCTATGAACATTCATTCAAAACTACGTATAGTGAGGATCAAAAGAAATGTACAATTATAAAAAAGTAAGAAGTACAGAGTAAGCAACCAGATGTGAGCACCACGTGACCACGAACGTCACAGAAATAGTATTTGTATTTTTTGTTTTACTATTTCTTGTCTTATTGTTTAAGTTCTGTTATCTGACATTTAACGAGTTTGAAAGTGCCAGTTTCTACGTTTCCTGCGATTTTGTTGTGAATTTTCGTAAGTATGATATTTATTACTGTGTTTTTAAAGACTGCTGAACCGAACGCTCAATATTTGCCTAGTGAAAATGGAATTTATTTTTTTTTAAGGTTGAATCTCTTATTGTCATACCGTCCTTTTAGAATGGCTCATGCGCTGTCGTAATTTGCTGCAATAATAGCTAAATCTTGAATGCACTCAGCTGCATCTCCCTTTGGACTTGACTTTAAATAGTGAAATTTATGCACTCTCGATAATGATTTATTTGATGCCACTAATGACTCAAACATTTGACAGAACGGCAACCACTCATCAAATCTTCCGGAAAAGGTTGGAATTGATATTTGTGGCATTGTAATTGTTGAACCATTCTGGAATGCTCTACATTGATAGGATTGCCTTGTACGCTCTCTTCAGAGCGACTTGAAAAATTGGAAGAATTGTACCGCAGTAACTCTTCAGCCTTGGCAATTATGTCGAAGTACGTTTCTTCAAACAAATCTGGTTTTGAGTCGTTGTTCATGTCATCCTCTAATTCCACTATTTGCATTTGAACATTGTTAAACTCATGCCATGATGCTCTTGCTCTTGATAAGCGTTCGTTGATTTGACAAACGTTGATTTCATGTCGGGGTATCATCTAGGTATGTATTAAATTTGGTCAATGCGGCCTTGATGCGGCCTCTTGAATACTTGAGTGCCTTTAATGTTTGTTGGGTTGCCATAATAGAGTGGAAAGGTAACAAATATGCTGAAGATTCACCACAGTTGGGATTGGTTGTTTGTTATCTTGCTACTCCCTTTCTGCTTCCTCTTAGGCTGTTGTCTCTTTAAGGTGCTAAAATCCGGCTCGAAGGACCAAATGTTGCGACCGTTGTGCTGGTCGATGCGTAGATCCTTCTTAATAACTGCACTGGATTGTTCCCTGAGATGCTCTACACTGATTATTTATTATTTTTGTATACTTAAAACACATCAGCAACAAAATTTATATATATTTCAGAAACTTTTAACTACATGCGAAAAGGGATTTGATATATTGACAAGTTAAAAAATTGGCACACACAATTAATAATTTTTGTTTTTCATAGCATATTAGGCTTGTACATTAACAATCAAAATTCAAACATGACGGATGCAAACATTCATTGTAATTTCGAAGTGTTGCCCAGACACAAGACGACCACGAGTGTTAACTGAAGAAGCAGTAAATTGTAAACAAAGGCAAAATTATTGTTTATGGTTTAATGAACATTTATATAAGTGAGGAGCAACTAAACATAATTTTCTTCTCAGATGAGGCTTGGTTTCTTTCACCTTTCGAGTTATATAAATAGCCAAAGTTATCATACCTGGAATATAGGAAATCCACACAGAAACGACATTACATCGCATTAAAACTGGCATGTTGATTTGCAATATCACGTATGCGCATTACGACATCGATATTTTTTGACGATACGGTTATTATTTAATAAACTCCAGAACGGATATTTCCAACAAGATGGTGCTACCCCACATACAGCTGACGCTAGAATAACATACATTGAAGAATATTTTGGCAATAGATTAATTAAGTAGAGGACGTTGGCCAGCACTTCCCCCTGATCTACCACTAGATTTTTTTTTTCTTGTTTAACCATTTAAAGAAAGTAGTGTTCCAAAACCTTCTCTATACTCTTGATGGCCAGAAAAATGCCATCACTGCAGGAGTAAATTGTATCAACTAAGAAGTTTTAAACAACGTATTTCACAATATGCAAGGAGGAATCCATTTATGTTTACAAAATGATGGTGATCATTTCGAGCATTTATTATAGATGAAATTTTTAATAAAATATTTACCAAAGTATTTTTGTTTTAAATATGACTAAAAAGCAATTTATTTTTAAAAGTAAAAAACAAAATATAACACGTCTCTTTTTTAAGGTTAAGGTATAAAAATAACAAACCAGAAATGTGGCATGTCTTGCGCTGCCAACTTAACAATGTTGCCAACTTAAAATTTGAGGTCACGTGGTGGTCACATCCGGTTGCTCAGTCTGTATATTAATTTAAGGTAATGTCCTATATGTAAAAGAATGAAATCAGACGAAATAAACTTTCCAAAAGGTAGGACTTATGTCAACGAGATTTTAGCGCGTATCTACGCAGATGTCTGATCACTGTAACCTAATCTCTTTGTAAATCTTTGTGATTGACTTTTTATGATTTTCAGTCGCTTATTTCTAATGTTCTAGTTATCACACTTTCAATTTTTTTTTCTCGTGTTTGGTATAATTTAAATTACAACCGTCGTTTGAAGACAAAAAGTAATGAAAAGCAACCACATCACAGTGTCGCGTGATTTTAATGTCGTAACTTCCTAAAGTCATCTGGGTTGTGGTAAAGCAGATAACATGCTTTCAGTTGCCTGTATACATTACTTGCGAATTCTTGATATCGGCAATTACAAACTAGACTTGCCAGGAATTTCAATTGCGAGTTTCGGTTGCTCAGTAATTGTCTAGGCGTTGTAATAATTGCTCACAATTAGCAAATTAGAGACTTGTTGAATTCAGCGTTGTAATTATAAACAATGAGGGATTAGAATTTTGCTCATTATTTTAACTGTTATTTTAATTAATAGATTTCTAGAACTAGTAATAAGAGGTTAAAATTTAATAGATACAAAATTTGAACTTTTTAGGAGGGAATTGATTCGATACCCAATTTTTGTCTTTTTGAATTGTACTTCTCAAAACAAATTTGGGCCGTCTATATATAGAATTTTCATACCATGAAACGCCAGTGTAATAGAAAACGCATTTTAAATTTGAATTTTAACGACTTCAAATATAATCTTAAAATAACAGACTGTAGAAATTTGATCACATTTTTATATTATGTTCATATATACATATACAAGGTGAGCCACCACATTCGCGTCCGTTAAAATTAGAATCTAAATAAGGTAATAAATACAGGGTGTTCCATTTAAAATAAGAAAGTTACTCGCTTTTAAAGATAGTGAAAATTAAAAGTATGCTTTTGTTCACCCTGTATAATATTTTGCATTACTTTTATTTTATTATCAAGTGTAATGCTTTAGTTGAAAAATAAATATAGCTTAAAATACCTAGCTTAAATATGCATGACGGGCATGCCTTTTAAATTTTGGTCTACATTTTGAACAATTGTTAATTATCCCGTAAACTAGTTGAGTTAGATATAAGAAACCTAACACCAACTTGTCTTTATTTAGTCTGTACTATCAAAATATGACATAATATACAGAGTGTTTCATTTAATTTTTCACAACTTTGGTGTGTAACTTTTCTATGAGTCATCCTGTATACTTGAAAATAATTTTGAAATGTGGTCCTTCTGAATCTGTATAATCCTCAACTAAAAAAAAAATTAAAATATGTTATAACTTTTTTATGTAAACCGACGAGGATGTAATGGCCCATCTGTATGTATTTACACGTTGACAAGCACCAACAGATGGATGAATAAAAAGAGTGATTGAAGATATTAAATTTTCAGTTCTCGGCGCATGCCAATTTCACCGTACGTGATTCCAATTTCGAATTATGTATTCGCGTACCACGAAATGTGGGTGGGAGCTGATTACGAATATTATTTCTAGATGTGCTGCAGCTCCATATATCTGCACAATATGTGGATGGATGATCGAATTATAAATTCGCTTGTTGCTGGGCGTCATTGTAATTTGTGTAATAGTTAGTGGCTCTAGCGTACGGTTTACATACGTAAATGCTGGATTTGATTAAACTTAGGATTATATATTATTTTTGATACGTGTACAGCATAATATGATCTGTAATAGAAACGGGTGTATTCCAGCGATTGATGCTCCATTGTGATCATGTTATCCGTCCCTATTAGATTTCATTCTAGGATTGGCATGGCCCATGGACCTATTTTACCGCCATCTTTCTGGATTCCCATTTTCCTAGAAGACGTTCTCTAATTTTGCCCTCTTAATTAAGTCTATCTAATCTAATAATGCTAGAAACTTGTCCTCTCTAGACCGTCGCATTGGCACAGCACGTGAAGTGGTGTTTTTTCCTTCTTGGCAGAATCCGCAAGTAATGTCATCTGTTAGGCCTATATTTCACAATTGCGTATTTACTCTGCAATGACCAATCATGTGGATTTACGATTATTCTAGTACTCGACAGATCTAGTTTTGTAATCAACAAAGGTCAGCAATACTTCAAGCTTCTTAAGAATACATACCATATTTTCATAATTGTCTTCGTTTTTTGCAGATTCTTCCACAAAATGAGATCCTTGTGGTTCTGCTGATTCATTAAACTTCAATCCAGTTACACATTGAAAGGATGCTGTGCTGTTCAACAATAAGTTTCAGTTAATTTTATTTTATTTTTAATTTTCAAAAAAAAAAAATTAAAATTTACATGAACCTAGTGCTAAATATCACAAAGTAACATTTATGAAATAATGCATTGTAAACCTTTAACTTTCTTATTAACAAACGTATTTAATTGAAGTTCTAGTTAAAACCATTTTAGGTACATTTGAATTCAATGGTGCGGTTAGATTTTCAATAAGGGATCACCAATAACGTTATACACAACATATTTTAAATCTCAAAAAGTAATCGTGATATACCATCAAATTAAAAATGAACTTTAGATATTTTCTATAAAAATAGACTTCTGACACACTATGCGTTTGAAAAAGTTGTACAAATACAATTCTTATGACTACTTCTGAAAAATATCCATACGAGAACTCAGGCTATTGAGTGAGAACAAAGTAAACAATCAAATTAAATAAAAAAATACAATAAATGACATCTCTTTTATCAAGATAGTTAGTCTTAACCTTTAATCTGGAGTGGAAAGAGTTAGTTTTCTTAGTGGGGTAAGTAACAGTTTTCATATTGTACTGTTTAAATAAATTAATGAATCTGGGCATTCAATGTAAGGGTTGTAATGGAAAATACATTGGCCAGACATCACAAAAACTTAAAAATCGTATAAGTGCACATAAAAGCAATGTTAGACATCATCTTAACAGTACTGCACTCAGTGTCCATACTAATGACACTGGCCATTTCTTTGATTTTTTGATGTCAAAGTTTTAGGTGTTGAAAACAATACATTTAAACGTAATTTCTTAGAGATGTGTTATATTCATAAAACTCCTAATTCTATTAATTTCAAAAAAGATATTGATAATTTAAGTAATATTTATATAGATCTAATTTTTCATTAATTATCATGCCTGTTTTATATTACCAAATTTTACGTTTGTCATTCATTTACTTTTACATTTATATCAGCTTTGAATTTTCAAAACACCCATATGTACTTTTTTTATTACGTTACTTCCTTTTGTTACGATAAGAATTTTACGATATACGTCCTATAGTCTGTTATTATCTCTCTACCAATACTGATGCATACTTTTCACTTTGATGTACTAAATTTAATGTAATTTAATTTTTATGTAAGTCTAATTTTTATACTTTTGTGTGCTTGTGCATCTTATTGTTCTTTGTAGTACCCTGAAGAAGCTGAGAAAATTCAGCGAAAATTTGGTAATAAATTAGGAAATTGAATTATGGGTATTTGATCTTTAACCCCACCTTTTTTTTGGAGTAATTTGGCGTTAAATTTTATTAGTTTAAAGTTACGTTGGACTCGTTACTTCTTCTACTTATTAATATAAATATATGTTAAAATCTTAATTCTCGTAATATTTTATTTAAACATCGTCAATTTTTGTTGTATTTTAAAAGTAGGCTCAAAATTATCTCACTAAATTAAATTAATCAATCGCAAGTACCACTTCCATTCTTTCTCTACTGGTTGTTGGTTATTCTGGATTATAACTGAAGAACTATGCGACATCGACAGATGAGGTGAAACTCCACATTAAAAGAGAAATCCAGTGGCGTTTAAACACATAAACTAGCTCTGACGTTGTACCAGTCTGCTACGACCTAGCGGTTTTCACCGTCGGTCGCATCGAGGGAAATAAAATAGAATAAACTTCTTTTGTCTTTCCATGGATCTGCCTGGTTGTTTTATCCCCGTGTTCTTTGTATTTTTCTTTTACCCAGCTTCTTACCTGCTGTCGTGCTGTGTTTTTGGATACTCCTAGAACCGGTTCTACGTCTATATAAGATCTTGCGTGGCTTTCTAACTCATCCAATTTTTCGTTTCCTTCGATTACCAAATGTCTGGGCACCCACAGCAAAACAACTTTATTGCGGCCTGTCAGGCTATTCAGGGGTGGGATTCTGTGTACAATATAATTCTATTATAGTAGTATTCTATGTTTGAAGCCAACAACATGGTGAACTGCTACTCTATCTGCCTATAAATAGTGTAGTGAATTTATGAATAGAAATATGATCGCTTAAATGGGCAAAAACCATCCGTTTTTATTTACTGGCGTGACGTCCTAGTAATTTATATGAAAAAGACAACAAAACGTGGCATTAAGTGAGAATAAAGAAATTGTTTAGGTTAGAACTGTGAAAATATTTGTATATTTTATTCGCTAGTCATTATTTATTGATTTAAATGTTCCCAATATATTAATTATGGGTGCGGATGATGAAGAAGGGTTAGAAGAAATGCGCATCTTTAATATAAAACGTATTTTACGCGAAAAAAGCGATCCGTTCGTACATTCTAAATATTTCACACCTCTTAAACTCAAACGAATAAGCTGTGCAGTAAGCCATCAACTAGTAAATGCTATTCTTTTCTAAACGATCTATCTATCCTTCAAAGCGAGGTGTGTGGATGTATCGTCTTTAGGCGACAATATGGCGGTGTATAGAAATCCACTATTGCCACACAGAGTACAAATGATGTAGAAATGAAACGATAAATAGAATTCTATTGTACACAGAGTCCCACCCCAGTTCTCGAATACATTCCCAAACCAGTCTTGTCTTTTAGGGTTCGCTAATGCTTTCAGTACTGCCTGGCTGTCTGTTGCAATATAGATCCGCTTCCTGGGGTGGAAGTACCTACCAGGCGCGTCTCGAGTGGTGGATAGGGGAAAGCCATCTTGCCAGGGTTCGCTCAAGACGAGATGGTTAGTGGCGGCTATAAGTTCATCCTCTCTGCTTAAAACCGGAGCAGGGTGAATGAAGACCGTTGCCGTGAACCACTCCCCCCCTCGCCTGAGCTGTCGTGTCGTGGCTAAGGGCTTGCACAGGGTTCTACAACGATGCCAGTTGTTGCTTTCGGCTACTGAAAGCCCAACTGTTAAACCAGTTCCCGAAAGGAAGACAACCTCAACAAAAACCTAAATCCTACTAGTCCAACCTTGGGGCACCTGGCGCACCCCATTGTATTTAGCCTTACCTCTGCATACGGGGCTCTGTGGAGGTGGACGTTTTCTTCTCTAGCTACTTGTGAGATCAACCATAGAGGAAAAACAGGAATTCCTTACCACTTCCAATGTGAGAGTATTGACAAGGAAGAGGCAAAGGGAGGAACAAAACGACTGGAGCAGATTGGGAAACAGGATGGCATCCATCCCCTCTCTAATTGCGTAGCACTGTGCAACACAAGGGCGTTGCACCTGGGAGCACGTGAAATCGAAGAGGGAGACTTACCTAACCTGGGGCCTTCTGATATCCTACACTTTCTGAAAGGAATAGGATTGGAAGGGCAGCTGTAAAACAGCAATAACAGGGGACACAATAGATCTTTTAGGTCGCAGTGTAATATCACCCTTGCAATATATACACACACACACACACATAGATCCGCTTGTTTTTGTAAGTCCTCTGATTGATTTGAGTTGCACAATGCAATATTGCATATGCCTCTGTCAAGTTTTCTTCACATATTATTCCTAGGTTTTTTTCTTTTGGCAGTTCTATTTTTTGTTACTTAGTTTTAATGAGCATCAATTCTTTCTGCTCGTATATTAGTATATCATTCCGGGAACTATACATATGGTTTAAGATCGTAAATCCTAAATTCCCTACACTGTAATTTGTTTTAGTACACCTTATAACTTATTTCACTATTTATCACTTTGTTACTTATGTAACGGAACGGGTTTTCTTGTCTGGAAACTTTTGGGGATGGCCAGCCCAAATTCAAATAAGACAAGCCAAATTCCGTCTCGCAGACAACCCCTCCTGCTCGTTTGACCGGCGAGCCACTGCTGGAAACAAACTTTTGTTCGGTAGCGAATGGTTTTAGTAATTTTAGCCAAAGATGTTTCCCAACTGTGTTTTCCACCGTCAGTCGAAGCAGGGCCGTTAGTTAGCCTAATGATTGTCGACTTACCCTTCTCGTCGGCTTTCTCTTACCGATGATAACTTCCTCTCCAACCCCTTTCTAAGGGTTCAAACTAAACTTCTTTTAAATAGCGAAATAATAGAACGACTTATATTTTTAACAATTATATTTTGAGTAATTTAAGACATTGAATAAAAAACTCACAAACTACACAATTAAATAAATTAACAAGTGAACAAAAATGAACAAAACACAATTTTGTTTTAACGAATTTTTGTGACAATTAAGTTAAGCTAACAATCTACGAATTTAATAAAGTATCAAACAAATGACAAAACAAAACACAACAATTTAGATGATTTTTTTAGGCTTTTCTTAACAATGTTGATTAACTTAAATTCTAGTAATTCTTACTTCCAAACTATTTATTAAGGGAGAGAGAGAGAGAGAGAGAGCGAACGAGTTACGGTTTTCACGTAATTGCTTTGGTTAGTTTTAAGCAGAGATTTTAAACATCTTACCAGCCGATGTGGGAAAAATAATTCTTCTCGTAATCCAAATTTTAGGGGGACGAAGGGAACGCGTGCTTTACTTTAGCTGTAACGAGCTCCACGGATTAATTAATTGAAAACAGCTATGTTAAGGGTTTTTATAAACTTTGATTGTGACGTCAATTCGCACCGATAACTAGTTTCGCTTCTCTTTACAGGAGGGCGCAAGTATCACCGAAGGCGTTATTTTTCTGACTTTCCTACTTGAGAACGTGGCGTGGGAATTGCTGACAACATTTGTAACATACAATAGATAAAGTAGTAGATAAAATACAAAGTAATACCATATTATCTCAACTACGCGACACTTTAAACAAAAATAGATTATTATTTCTTATGGAGCAGAAGCTACTCAGCAAATGCCACGGTACCTATCAACTATGTATTAATAAAATGAATTTAAATTCTCGCATTATACAGGATGAAATTTCGAATTCTTACACTTATTTTCCTCTTTGTACACTTTCACACACACAGTTGAAGAAAAAAACAAAATAAAAGAGTGACTATAGCAAACATAAGAATACCATGTGATTCAAAATGATTGTCGTAAGAAGAAAACTGTTTTCCGGAAAAAATGATCTATACTTATTACCAATTTAATGAGCGAAATTAGCTACATACAAATTTCATACATTAAATGAATTTTCTTGACATTTAGAGACATTGGCGTGCGTGTTGTAGTATCTTTCGATTATTTATCTTTTAATTTTTTTAAAATCGTTTATATTTACATGAATACTGTAAGAAAACAAGGGAATTTATTTATGGTAATAGCTCAACAGGTAAAAAATCAATATTAACATTAAGTAAAATAGGTAGTTTATTACATTTTTTGTAGTTTCTACGGTACAGGAATTATTACCATTAGATCACGATAGGCGATTGGAATATTGTCATTGGTTTAATAACAATTTAAGGGACGATGACTTGCTAAACAAATCATTTTTCTCGGATGAAGCCTGGTTTTATCTAACAGACTATATCAATTTGCAAAACTATTGTATCTGGTCTGCAGAAAATTCACACGAATTTCGAGAAACGTAATTGTATCGCGTAAAAGTTGGAGTTTGGTTAGCTATGTCCAGGCAACGAATAATAGGGCCAATTTTCTTCGAGGAAACTGTAACAGCCCAACGTTACCAACAGATGTAGGAATTGTTTATTGCAGAGTTACAAGAAAATGAGCTTGAAGCAGGTTATTTTCAGCACGATAATGCTCCAGCACATACTGCCACCAAGATCGCCTGATCTAACCCCATTAGATTACTTCATGTTCGGCTATCTAAAAAATAGGATCTATAGAAACCGCATGCATACCATAGAGGAACTGAGAGATGCAGTTTTGTCGCTTAGTAATTATACTAATTGTATGTTGTAATTTAAAGTAATAAATAAATTTAGTTAAACACCAGTTAGTACTGAATTGTAAAATCATAATTTAGTAAAGTTAAATTAATTACATTTCATTTTTACAAGCAGAAACACCAATCCATAGTCGTTTATATAATGCGAGTTCAAATATAGGTTACGTTTTTCTTATTTATGACAGATCCGTTTACTTTCTTATGTTCCAACACTGACTTAGTTCAAACCTTCATTACAAACACGCGGCATATACCTACACCCTGTTACTATCTATAGGAGCGGAATTGACAATCATTTTGAATCTCTGTGTATTACAAAGAATAAAGTTGTAAACGTTCATATGCCCCAAATTCGTCTTAAATAATTGCATTGGCTATTGGCGTGGTAATAGAACCTTAAAGTGATAATAATAACTCAATAAAAAACGTCGTAATACACTCGCTCAGCTCAAAACTAACAAAAATTTTCAACGCAAGCAACGACCCTAAAATCCCTGTTACCGACCATTCTCGTGAATATCCTTCTAATGGAATACGCTTTGCACGACCCTCCGTACCGGCAATAACCCTTAACGTCCAATTTAAAACGCCGTCACGTACGCTTATATTTAGAATAAGCGTTTAAATATTAAACACATAACATGGAGTCGGTGAGGGTTAGTTACTTCGTCGCGAGGCGGCCCTATAAACGGTACAAATATCAAAAGGATACAAGTTGAGCTTATGACGCTCTGCATAGCATGACATGTTTTACGGCCGATTCCGTACGTATTTACAAAGAAGCAGGTAGGACGACGGGGTCGCCAAACAGCGATGCAGTAATTACCGAGGCGCCTGGTTATCCACGATGCGGTATTAACGTGAACAACATTAAATGCGCCCATGTTAGGTTTTAATTTATAACACCTCCGCTAATGCAGTATGAAATAAGTTTTGAACAAAGTATTAAACACTGTACCGATTAACCTAATACCGGGATTAATCAGACATTAAGTTCAATTGTGTTATATTTTCGTGGAAAGGCACTACCCCGGTAAGGCATTAAAAAGTGCCCCAAAACTATACAGCGAAAATTAAGGCGAATTAGTACTACCGTCGCACAGTGGTTCAGAAACGCGCTTTTGCGGAAATAAATCTGTAACTTTTGATAGAATTGGAATTTTTTAATAATTTTTTCAGGATAATGAGATTAAATATAGGCTATTTGAATCGCATGAAAGAAAAAAAGATTAAGCATAAAATCACGACGTACTTATTGGCGGAAATACATAAATTATTCAAATAATGTTATGTATTGCAGTTTCTATTCATTAATTTCTTTTTTCAACTATTTTAGTTAAATATACATAGGTATAATAATATTAACAATAATAATAGCAATGATAATAATACGAAACGGGAAAATATTCTGAAAATGAGATAATATTCAGAAGAATTATTATAACCGCCTGCCATGCTTAAAAATGCTTTAACATTATTATAAACAAACAAAAATGGTTAGACATTTTTTAATAATACACAACTGAACTAATTACTAATAGTAGAGAAATTTCCCGTCAAGTGATACTTAATAAGAGAATATGGTTTAGGTCAGAAAGAATGTAGTCCAAAATAAGAGGAACTGCTATTGCGTTCCAAGAGTACTACATTCGCTCATCATCCTTAAACAAATAGCCGTATTATAAAAGAAAACATAGCATATAGTACGCGTATATTGTTCGTATGTGTATGTAAGTATATGTGTATATAGCATATTTAGAATGTACCAATTTAAATGCTTTAGGTACCTCAGAACACATAAATGTTATTGTAATTAAGCAAATATTTTTATAAGTTAAAACAAATCTGATAGGATTTACATCAGTGCTGTAATTAAATTAATGATTTTCTATATAAAAAACAAGAAAAATGGCAAAAGCACTTTAAGTAATTTAAAAAATGCTTTTCAGCATACATATTCAAACATTTAAAAAATAATAGCACAATACCAGATAAACTGGATATTCATAAGCATATCCATAGAAAGTAATTTGAGGGTATAATCTATAAATCATTTCGAAGTTAATCTTTAGCGTCATTGAGAAATTCAAAAATTTTTTTTAAGAGGCAAGTGTCTCACATTTAAAATAAGCGGATCGGATGTTAGCAGCAGCATATGCATAATGTCCTCATTTGTTGCTTTACGAGAAAATTTTCGCAAATGGGGGGCTCTATACTTTTTATAATTTTTATTTTGGACTTCTTGTGCTTTCTCTGACAATAATACTACAGGTAAAGCAGCTCTGTCTATTATATCTTTGCCATGAATTAAAACTTTATGCACGTTACAGGCATATAGTACCAATTATACCTAGCTACATATAATTCTGCACTGTCACGCGCGTACTTTTCAAATTTATCGGAATCAATTACTGCACTACT
Source organism: Protaetia brevitarsis (assembly GCA_004143645.1). Taxonomy (NCBI): domain Eukaryota; kingdom Metazoa; phylum Arthropoda; class Insecta; order Coleoptera; family Scarabaeidae; genus Protaetia; species Protaetia brevitarsis. The sequence goes on along the minus strand of RXPK01000311.1, from coordinate 1,581,917 downwards.
TGTTATTACTTGTAAAATTACGCTAAATCTTGCAATTAGTTCTACATCAACCCCTATTATATCTGCAGTCATTTGAGGATTTTGAAAAAAGCTTCTAGCGGTATTGCTATCATTGCTGGTTCCTGAACCATGCTACACAAAATCTACTTTAATTCCCATTTTCTTCTTAAACTCGCCTTGGATTTTTTTCTTTGTATTATCTGTCATTGTTTTTTGTTCTAGCGTTACAGCAGCCCATTTTTGTATCGGTATTCTATATGATATACAGGGTATTCCACGTAACTGGTTCAAACAAAAAGTCGCTCATATCTCAAAATCTATTAAAGATAGGTATAGGGAATACTCATATAAAGCGATAGGGGATGATATTTACTTCCTAATTCCGAATTAAAATACAGAGTGTTCTATTTTAAAAAAATGAGTTTTCTGCATTTGAAAATATGTCACTTTGTTCCTCAGTTTTGAACACCCTGTATGTTAGAATGTAAAGTGTGGTTACCGTTTCTTAGAATTATATCTACATTCATAACATAGTAAATTTGGAGTCTCTACTTGCAGTATTAACCGAGATATTAATTTCTCAATGATGTAATGTGTATTCCATAAACTTTATACGCGCGTGTAGTGTTAAAAGACCTAATTTAAAATATTCTTCTGATACAGGTTTTTGATAAATACGGGTCAGATAATTCATTTCTTTTGGGCTAGCTTTGCATATGCAGCATCTTGATGCTGATGATGTATTTGTTATGGTTTTTTCTTTTCCATCAAGCATTGTAAAATGTAACTCATGAGTCACTCTATAATGGGATATTCTAGAAGCATTATTCTGTTACGTGAAGTTGCCGAATTTGATCGTTCACTACTTTAACTTCCGCATTAGTTTTCTCAATAGTTTCTTTCGCATATTCAAATCTTATAGGTTGGCAATATAGTGTAGATGCTGGTTGGGATTTTTCCGTAATGCATGTGTTACGTCTGCTGTTAATTTCATTTCTAGTGGGACAGTAGATATCATGAATAAATTCGCATCTGTTATGCCAATATTGCTGGTAAAACTCTGTTTGTATTCACTCTGCCCTGAATCGCCATCACAACCCCATTTACTAATCAGTGTAAAATTACTACTAATCAGTGTAATTTCAGCAATTTTATCGATATCATCTAATTTGCTAAGTAAAAGTCGTTCAGTAGTGTGCTTTAAAAGATCTTGTAATGATACATTTGTGCCACTTTCTGTGATTTCTGTGTCAGAAGCACTGAAAATATAACCAAAGAATGAGCTAAAACATGCATTACAAAATAATTAAAAAACATTTAACCAAATTAGAAAAAAACGATTTTTTTTTGTAGTACGAAACAAAGGCAATACTATCTCCAAACTAAATCTACATTTCCGTTTAAGGATACAGTATATCTGAAAAAAATACCATATAAACATTCTTAGAATAAATATGGCTTTTATCTCCAATACATATATACCTTCGTGGACAAATAAGTGAAATAAAAAAAAACCTGCTTCTAAAAACTAAAACTTTAAAAATTAAAAATCAATAGATCAAGATACCTATATACAAGTACACACATATACACACGTTCAAATTATATATAATTATAAACACACATAAATATAATTGTAACTATAGATATATCGAGATACATTGTCGGCTGCATAATACAATGGCGAATGCTCACTTTATTAGACATGCTCGTAATTAAATGTGATTTTCTCGGAGAGGAGCAAAAAAGGAGCAGCTGATTCTTTTGGACATGTATACTAGAGATATTAAAGATCATGTACATGTAAAAATCAGCTTGTCGATAATTGCCGATGACCACTAAAAGTCTACCTGAATTTTTTTTCATGTATAATTTAGTTATTTGAAAACTGTTGATAAAATCAAGCATTTTACAAATTAAATCAATTTTTTTAGCAGTCACATGAACTATAAGGAGCATTGAACATACTCCAGAAGTTATTATCAATTTAAATAACAACTTATTAAAATACAGCATTATTAATTCTAACAAAAATATGTGGTTATTTCAGGATTTTTACTTATGCCAACTTTGAGCAGGGGTATTGCAGAATTTATTACCAATAAATATTGCAAAATAGCATTTTTCATTAAATTTGAACATTTAACTAACTATTTACGGCAACTATATCATTAGATTTCATACTTGTCAAAAGTGATTTTTTGCCGGCCCTGAACCACTGTGCGTCGCACATACTGTTAAATACGAAAAATTAGCTCAATCGATGCCACCCCATTCGAAATATTGGCATAAGGGTACAAAAATTTTTTTTCAGGAATTACTTATGCTATCACGTTCAAAAAAAGTATGAAAGTAAATACTGATTATGGGCATTCTACAAAAAAATCAGAACCTAATTCTGTTCACTCATTTCAAAGTTATCATGATTTTCCTCGTTTGAGTTTAGTTTAAGCTTCCAACTTAGCTTTTTATTATATAGGAATGTGTTGCTATGGTTAGACTACTCGCGTTACCGCTGAGTGTATTTTAAGTTGCATAGTTTTGTTGTTATGATTACTTCGTTCGTTTGATTTCAATGTACCGAGAATTTTCACAATAATTTTGGTTTGTATAAGTTTAGTTAAAGAGTTTATTGTTTTATTTTAATTAATTAAGTGTTAAGTTTTTTTTTAAAATTAATTCCATTAATTTATTTGTCTAGTGTTCACTAGTTTGTTTTAATGCGGATTCTATTAAATATTGACTTATTGTAATACGACTGCGTTGTACGTTGGTTTGTATAAATTTAGTTAAAGAGTTTATTGTTTCATTTTAATTAATTAAATGTTAACTTTTTTTTAAATTAATTCCATTTATTTATTTGTCTAGTGCTCACTAGTTTGTTTTAATGCGGATTCTATTAAATATTGACTTATTGTAATACGACTGCGTTGTACGTTTTTGAGAGAAGGATTTTTGTAAGAAAAACAATTGTAGAGTTTTGTTAAGGAGTTCCTTGTTCGACTATTACTGTGAGTAGACGAATTTTGGTATATCTTTGTTGCCATTTTGTATTTCATTTTGAATTAGTAAATTTAACAATTCTGATTTTCTTTTATACAGCCAATCAAGGGATTCCTTTTGTGTTTTGTTGTTTAATTGTTAATATATTAACGTGTACACGTAGTAGATATAAGATAAATTATTTTTTTTTGTTTAGGAAGATAGATTTTTAGTTTTTATTCTCTCATTATAGTTTAAAGAGTTAAATTTTCGGTTATTTAATTTTGCTGATTCATTTTTATTTATCAATCACCTTGGTTTGGGTGAGTAGAAGCATTGTTCTCGCATTTAGTTTTTTTTTTGTAAGTTTCTAGAAATTGTCCACGCTTAGTTTATTTTAATTTGAAACCACGTGGATTGAAATTGGAGGATATTGGATAATCTTCCTGAATAAATAGTTTTACTTTTGCTTTGCATAGGAAACAGCATTGTCCTATTTTAATTTAGAGTCAAGTGCAGTTTTTATTTTAGGCCAGAATCTTCAGTTCATGGTTTTTTTTTCTGCACTATCTGAAATTTAACCTTTTTTGAAAAATAAAATTGATTGTTAATTAGCATCTTTGGGTTGAAAATTCTGTTCATTTATTTTAAGTTAAACCTTTTCTATTTTTCGGGTAATTAAGAAAGTGTAATTTCTTTCACTCACAATTTACTTTTCGTGGTTAGATTCAAGTTTTAATTCGCGAGGGTAACTCTGAGATTAATAGCTCTTTTACGTTCATTTAAATTTTCTCCGTTGAGCTAGCTAGTTTAATTTTACTTTTTCTTTGTTAAATTCATTTTTGCAAATTTCAATTTAAATCTAATTAAGTACCGTGTTTGAATAATATCGTATCTCTTCAAGTTTTTTCAGTGAAGTAGAACATACAAATAAAGAATAAAGCATTCAGTTAATGATTATTTTGAGGTTAAAATAATTATTTATCGATCGGTTTCATCATTATTTACATGCACATGTCAGCAAATACTTATAAAAGCAAAGACATATAGAAAATAACATTGTAACAATAAAACAATATGCAACAGCTACTGAATAAGCATGCTGTCTACCATTTGGAGGAACGGTTGATATTAAGATAATTTTTAGAGTTATTTTTATTGTGAATTATTCGTATGTGAGCTAAAATAATTTCCAAAGTATAAAATGCGAAGCGCACGCAAAAATATAACGCTTAATAGAATGGTGCACTGCGCGATAGAAACTTCCGCGGAGCGCAATATACTTGAACGGATGACAAGCCATGGATCGTCGCCAGTGATCGAAGGACGGCCGCCAGGCATCGCTCGGTAGCGAGGGGGCGAGTTAGCCAGCAGCCGTGAAGAGTGGCCGCCGCCAAGGCCAAGCGTAGAGGGCGCACAAAACGCACTCCCGGAAAGGAGCGCTTATATAAGGGGTTAGGCATACAAGGTTGGATAGTGTCCGGTGACTGTTGCGCGCTCTTCATAGCAATTACAATTACAATTCGCCGTTTTGCAAATAATGTTGATAAATTCAAATGTATTTTGAACCATCTGAATATAAGAAACCAAAAAATAATACGAATGAAGAACAGCACGTGATGATATGCGCTAGCGTTGAAAATAATTTTGCACAAACAACAATGCCAATAAGTCGACAAGTAGGTGTGTCGCATGCAACTATGGGAAGGGTTCTCAAAAAAATAAATAAATACCGCTGTTATCATATTCAAGAAACAAACGAAATATTTCCCCATGACTATCACGAGCGAATTCAGTTTTGCCTAAATATTATCGAAAAATCTGCACAAAACGAAGACTTTATAACAAATATTCTATTCATAGACGAGTCAACATTTCTTTTGCATGGTGCACATAATCCTGTGCAAGTGCGATATTATTGGTCACGTAGTAATCGACATGTTACGTATACCGCCCATACACAATACCCTCGAAAGTTAAATGTGTGGGTTGGTGTACTGGGAAATAATATCATTCGTCCTTTTTTTATAGACGGGGCGCTAAACACACAAAAATACCTTGAGCTGTTGGAAAACAATGTTATTCCCTCTTTACGCGGAATACCAAATGTTGAATTAGAAAATGTATGGTTTCAGCATGACGGCTGCCCTGCTCACAACAGTATAATGGCACGAGAATATCTTAGAGCCACTTTTGGTCATCGAATCATTTCGAAACAAGGAACAATTAGTTGGCCAGCCAGATCACCTGATTTATCCCCGAATGATTTTTTTCTTTGGGGCTATGTAAAATCAAAAATTTACACATTCGAAGGGCAACGGGCCAACAATTTAAATGAATAACAATTAAAAATTACTGATTGTTTAGAATCAATTACACCAGACATACTCGGCAATGTTAGGCGGGATTTCTAGAATCGAGTAGCCCTTTGTTTGGAAATAGGAGGAGGCCGATTCGAGCATTTAAATTTAAATTAGTTCTTTGAATTATTACTTTCATTTATTTCTTTTGGCTAATGCTGAATATCTTTTAATTTTCGTTTTAATCAGGAGATATTTACGTTATTTTATAATATAGGAGACACCTTTAGTTTTATTTATTTTTGGCATTATTTTAGAGATATTTAATATTTTTATCTTTCTAAATATTCGTTTTATTAAAAGCATACTATTTACGTTGTATTCTATTTACTTTTATGATAGGAAATAAGGACAAATAACAATAAAATTGAAGAATTCATGTCAAGTGCTTTGCGTTTTGTGTGAATAAGTTCACCGCACTTTTTCGCTAATCAGGGTGTTGTAGTATGCGACAACGCTAACCATGCCCATGCTCCCACCCATATTCCCCGTTCCGTATATTAACGTAGCAGTGTGCGCATTACTGTATATGCTATGAGAATTATATTTTAAAAATAAACGATTTTTAAAAGTGCGACTAGCCTCTTCAGTATCTCTCACCGGCTCATCGGTCTACAAACTAGTAGTACCTTCACAGTGGATGATTGTATAGCAGCAAAATTAACAAAATATCTAGCATTTGCGTTAACCACTGTTGGACATAAGAAATCCCATTATTCAAGCGATCGAATATCTTTCACATACCATTATTAACTTAATATGTTCAAAATATTTAATAAGCTGAAATATATTCCTATTTTATGATAACCCCTATTACATAGCCAAAAACGACACATTTTTTTTAGAAGAAACAATTGATCGGGATAAGGCTGAAGTGACTATTATTAATACATTTGGATCGTCCAGGATATAAGATTCAAGAACGAAAATATTGCTTAACATGTCGTTGATTGATCTACGCAAATAATGATCATTTTAAATAAGCAGCTCCTATCTATGGTACTTGAAACAAATAATTTTATATTATCTGCTTGATAAGGATTTATTATTCTTAACAATAACTATTTACTGTAGATGCTTATGTTCTAAAAAAAAAACGCAAGAATAAAAATGCGTTGTTTTGTCACCTACGCCGTCTGCCATTTAGATATATACAAGTTCCACATCTATGTTCTAACGTATTGCTGTGGTAGACACCCCGTTCTCCACGAGTGTATTTTTAGTTGCATAGATTTTGTCTTTTTTATTCCGGTCAGCCATTTATCAATGTTCCGAGAGGGTTTTTGGCAAATTTACATTTATTTTATTTAATAATTAAGTTAATGAGTTAATTGTTTGATGTATTTAATTAAATGTTCAGTTTTTGAATTAATTCCATTCAATTATTTGCCTTTTGAATGTATTGGCGTATTGGTTGTACGTCTGCGTTGCTTTTGTAAGAAAAACGACTGTAGAATTTGGCCAAGCAGTTCCTTGGTCGACTGTTACCGTGAGTACACGTATTTTTAAATCATTGTTTGCCATTTTGTATTTCATTTTGATATCGTAATTTAATTCGCATAAATTGTCTTTCATTTCGTCCATCAATGAATTCGCTTTATAATAATTGTTATTATATAAGATCATTTATTTGTCTACGCTTAATTTAGTTTGTGTTAATTTGAAACCACGTGGTTTAAAATTGAATTGGTACATTATGATTATCTTCCCGAACAAACAAATCTTTTGCTTTGCATAGGAAATAGCATTGTCCTATTGTAATTTAGAATCAAGTGCAGTTTTTAAATTTAGGCCAGAACCCTCAGTTCACGGTTTTTTTTTGCACAAATTGTAATTAACCCTTTTTGTATAATAAAATTTGTTTGTTGATTATCTTCGGTGGGTTAAAAAATTATGTTCTTTTATTTTTAATTAAACCTTTTAAATTTTTGGGGTATTTTAAGAAATTCAGAATTCTTTCGCTCGCATTTTTACTTTTCGTGGTTAGATTCAAATTTTAATTCGTGAGGGTAACTCTGAGGTTAGTTGTTCTTTTGCGCCTTTTAAAGTTTTATTCGTTGAGCTAGCTACGGCTTTTTCAATTTTCTTTTTCCTTGTTAATTTCATTTTGCAAGTTCATTCATTTATCAGTACACAGCAGTATTTACGCAGAAACTAGCTGCCATTACTATAACATATAAATAGCTTAATACTGGATTTTACTACAACTTTTTATGTCCATGAGTTTTCAAATGAATTTGTTAGAAAATACGTGTGAGATATCTTGCATATATCTAAATGGCACAAAGCGTATATAACAGGAACAACGATTTATTGTATATTTTTTTTGTTGACACACGTCTGCAGTAAATGGTCACTGTTAATAATAACGAATCTGTATCAAGCGGATTCTATTCAATTATTTGTTTCAAGGCCCATGGAGATATCCTACTTACTCATAGTGACCATTATCCGCATAGATCAATTAACGACATTTTAAAGATTCTTTTCGTTCTTGAATTTTTAATTAATGTTTCACTATCTAAACTTATTACGCAATATCGTTTTGTACACTACATTTTTATCCCGACTACTTGCTTTTTCGAAAAAAAAATTATAAGGTGGCCGAGTAAAAATTTAGTATTAGCGGATACTAGGTGCAATGGCAGAGATTAATATACTAACGTGCTGAACATGTTACTTGCAACATTTCAAATAGCCAGCATCCAAAAAAAGATTAGTTTAGTAATAGTATATGATTTGAAGTGCTCAATTCAAAAATCGCATGAAATGCATTTTGAAAATGTGGCAGATGTTCTTACACCATGATATTATTTTAGCCTCAATAGTTTCGTCACAATATGAATTTTCGAGTTTCCATCCACACTTTTAATTTGACAATTATGAATTTTATGTCTCATGAAGACTAATTAAAACTTATAACCGGCAATATATCAATATTCTTTAATAAAATTTGTCTTCTTGAAGGCAATATAAAATTAATTGTTTCACAACGACGGAAGTTTATTATGAGTTTCAGCGACAAGTGAAATTCCTGTTAGGAAAACATTTTAGGCTTCTGTTTAATAATACTTTCGCAATTCATCCCTAATGTAATTAATTAATTAATTAGATGGGCTTGCAAACCTTCTTCTTCTCCATACCATCGGAACCTTGAACGAAATAGGAGAAAAGTCAATAAGATATCGTCGGAGATCATTTCATCCCATTTAATGTTAAACAAACGGTGCTAATGTTATTTTGTAAAGGCGGTCGGTTTCGCAATTAGTTAATCAATGCCATTCGAACTGGGATCGAATGAACGAACATCGGGGCCGAAACAAGTAAGCGGCCGTTAACGCGATGAAAACGGGCAAAGGCTCAGAAAATGGAAGAAGTAACGAAATAGGGCTGTAGACATCGACTCCGATACACGTTCGAGATAGGAATAAGAAGGAAATCGATAGGCGAGAGTCGATTTTCCTTAAATTAGTTCCGTTCGTATTGAGTCGAGTAAATAATTTATACGTTTTCCATGTAATTTAATTTTTTTTTATCAAACGAGTGAGAGGGCATTCAAGAATTAATATATACTGTGCTTGCTTGTAAGGTATACAAAGACTTTTGGCTATAAATGCGCTAAAATACTTGTTATTTAAGCACCAAAAGAAATTTTGACTTAAAAATTTGATACCAAAGCAAATAAAATATATTCAAAAGCATATGGGATTTAAGTTTAAATAATGCATTAACATGATTTCATTCGGTTCGATCCTCCATAACTTCCTAGTATATTTTGGATGTATTTTTGGGTTTAGTTAGGTTTAATTGTTTGGTATCGTTGAAAAGGATGCGAAATGTTAGTGATTTAAACTGATGTATCTTATACTGGTAGTGATAAAAATATATTACCCTATATAATGTTTTACATATCAGGATTTTACAGTTAACCTATCAAAATTGGTATACATGCCCATGTAAGAATACATTTTTTGAAAAATAATTGCAATCTCTTGGCTTTTTGTATCTAATCCCTCATTTCCTTTACCCATTAAATTGTGCCAGCCATTCCATTAACCTGATATCTTGTACTAATCGGTATTCTGGCTGGTTGATCAAATTAATCATTTGCTTTCATTTTTTAGCTTACCGAAAATTATCTTATCTTATCTGTTCAGAGCCTCACGCACACACAGTGTGATAAGTGGTCTCTGTCATTCCGTTACACAGCCTGCAGTTGGTATCTCCAGCGTTGATCTCCTGGTTTCCTTTACCCCTAGGCGTATACTGGGAGATAACTGAATTTGATCCATCAACGCCAACATAATAACAACTTGTAACTGACCTATTTGTTATATTTTCGTTATTATCATTAATAATCATTGGGAAATTATTTAGTAGGATAGGAAAATTTCCATTGTTATGAAATAAGTATAATCGAAATTTTTAGAACTGACAGACAGTTTTGGAGCATTGATAAATGTTATACCACCTCACTTTTTATCAGACCGTTACGTCCAAGTATTAGAAGAAGTGTTGAAGTCTTCTTATTTAGTATTTTACAGAACAACAGTTCGTTAGATACTGCTGGAATTAGCAAAAGCTGCCACTGGGAGCCGTTGGATTGGCATGCAAAATCCCCCGACATAAATCCCATAAGAAATACGTGGGAATATGTATGGCAATATGTGAGGAAAGATGGAAACACAGTGGTAAGGTTGTAGGGTCCGTCTGTGTGATTACTAAGAACTCTGCGAGAAGGGAGATCTGGACCTGGTTAGATAAAGAAAGTACAAAAAATGAGGTCGACTGAAGGTCAACTCCATACTAAAGCGGTAATAGGGGATGGGGATGCTAGATTCTCTCATAACCTACTCAGACGCAGCAAGAAAGAAGCTAAAACCATGACTGGGCTGGTAACTGGACACTGTCCCCTGAAAAGCATCTATACAACACAGGTCGACTAAGCGAACCGTGGTGCAGAAAATGCGAACTACAGGAGGAAACATGTAATCTGCAAGGTACTCAGGCAGAAATATTTCGGGAAGGATATATTGGAGCCCTCGAGAGTTCTCAAGTTTCCACTGGGCAAGATACTGGGCTTTATAGAACACCAAGCTGGTCGAGTGGAAGTAATAGATATAATAGGGATGGTAGAATGAGCACCTAGCTCCAGTACTCGGACTATTTTATTAACAAGGGTTGTTGTACCAAATATAAATTTGAGACTTTTATAAAAATATTAATGTTAATTTGGTAGTGACATATTGATATTGTAAATAAAGTATTCATTCATAAATTTGTGGTAAAATTATTTCCCCATCTGATATTTACTTTTTATCATTTTTATAAACGAGTAATTCATTAGAGAAGTGTTAAGACATTCAAAATTTGTTTATTTTTTTAATTTTACGAAACACATAAAAACTGTAATTAGTACATTTTTTATTATTCTAATGTCACAGCTGTTTCCAAAATTAATAAAATTAGAATTTGGAGTTTATTTTGTTTTGGTACCTAGTATATTAACAATTAAATTAAAAACAATCCAACCAGCAGATAGTTGTTTGTCGGTGAATAATGATAATATCAGAGAAAATCCCCTTAACATTTTCCATATTTAGAAAACATTTCGTCAAATACTTATTGTTGCTCCCACCGTTAAAGATAGCGCCATTTGCTTACACGCCATTGATTTATTGATTCGAATACTAAACGTCACTTTCCGGGAAAATACTCAATTCGTTCATTCTTGCTTGTTGTTTTTCGCGTTCGTTTACTTCTATTTTGCTGCGACTTGAAAAAGGCGTATATGGAAATAAGCATGAAATACGGTTCAGTTCGTTGAACGTCATATTTACGTACATATGTACATACAAGGTTATTTTTATTGCCACAGTTGCCAGTTTGAAGTAGTGGTCTTTAGAGTCTACATTAATGGGAGTACATATAAACTTTATACAAGAATGTCTAACAGGGTTTAAATGTAAATATTCCTATCATTTAAAATACATCATATTTATATCGTATCCACTTCTAATGGCCTGATGTGTTCTCAAACATTTGTTAATGGTCGTATGTACCTGTCGCGCATGATTCTGAAAGCTTGTTTAGTATGGAGAAATGCGTATGTGCCACAAATAATATCATTGCTCACCTCATCGAATTTATAAAATTTTAGCAATGTTTTAGCAATTTCTAGAAATATGGGAGAATATTAATATATGTAAATTATAAAGTAATGAAAACAGATAAAATTAGAAGCAATTAATACTGACAGTAGTGTGGGTGTTAAATTTGATGTATACAAATTTTCAAAATTGACTAAGTAATCTCGAATATTAAAAATTCAATAAATAAAATTTGATTTTAAGATAAAGTAATATTTAAATTTGAACTTCAAAACATCTACTGTGCTAGGCATGTATTTTATTGCAATTATAGTACAATCAATATTTATGTTTGCTGTTGCCATTCTCAAAAGATAAATAATTTGCTCAATACTAGAATTAAAAAAAAATAATTGTCGCCAATGTAATGTTTTCTCCGCTTGATCACATACACTCATATTAATCATTTATCGTAAGTTCATATCTCCAGAATTAGAGGACATTATGAAAATTTGATACTACTTTCTAATAATTTTGAAATAATAGAATTAGAAACATTCGTATAACATTATACGAATCCTTTTTAATTTAAGTAACTTGGATAGTATTTATGGTAAAATACGAAATATTCTTTTTTACCTTCTTGTTTTCATAGTATTAACATCAAATCGTCGTTATTTTACCACCACTGTAAATAATGATTCTCTTTTCGAATCTTCCTTACCGCAAATATAGTACAATATTTACAAAATAAGAGATATAAATAAACAGATGTTGTGTTATGTTCCATAATGCCAACCTCCTCTAAATCAAATTTTAAGTCGTGTAATGATATCGCCTACGGAAAAAAAGATACAACATCAGTTGATATGTTGTGATAACCCATATTCAAACTTCATCAGGTCTTATCTTAAATGATGCAGCCACTATTACACCGTTTAAGATCAACATGAAATAACGAACGCTTTATTGTTCGTATAAGCAGTAAACATGATATAGTATTGTTTTAAAATGCAATATGTAGTAGCGTGATTTTCATCGAAATAATTTGAATAAAAATGCGTAAAATATCTTTGCAGTCATCCGTTTCCTTATCTCCTCGTCCTACTGGTGCCACACCATGGTTCCTGAGACACTTTAATCAGTAATAAGGGGGTGAAAGTCCCTTGTCATCACTAGCCACTGTCGACCCTATTTTCGTTAGTGTGCTTGGCTGTCACTACTTAGCTTTTGTGATCTCTAGGCAGTCTGCAGCTCTCTTGGTGGACTCCTTAGGTGGAGGTCCATCCTGGGGTTCAACCAGATAGGCCACCAGCTTGTTCGAAAATGCGTTCACCCTCAACCACTCCCACGACGCTAAATCATGTATGTATTTCCGAAGAGGAGGAATGTTCATGTCGCCGCGGATTTGCTGGTTTCGGATCATCCATGGGGGTCCCACTATTTGCCTTAAGACTCGGTTCTGGAGGACCTCCAAGGTATTAAAAGGGATGTTGGCCATTGTTACGAGGGAGAGCGCCCCGTAAGTAAATATCGGTCTCAAACAGGCTATATACAAAAGAACTTTGGAGCTGGTTGCGCCCCGACATTAGAAGCATTAGGTTGCTTTAGTGAGACCCGACACGTGCTGGCGGAAGATTAAGCCACGATCCAGGATGAGCCCCAGGTATTTGACCTCATCGGTTCAGAGGAGAAGAATCTTCATATCCCTTCCTAAACGTCCAAGTAAATCTTCCTCAAGTTCTTTTCCAAACGTTTTCTTAAAATGCCACACTAAATCTTACAGAATATGATGTAGTTGCTAAACCTATTTATGTGTAAAATATCTTTCTTAGTTTGAACAATTTCCACCTGCAAAATATTTCCACTCTAGCATCTTACATGAACTGCAATTAAGATTTAAATGAAACTAAATTCTAAGTTAAATTAATAAAGAAAACAAAATTTGAATTATTGTATGCTTTCCTAGAAGTTGCACGTATTAATTGACCAAAAATTTATACAAAAGGGCTGCACAATCTCCACAGTTTAATATACAAATGATATCCGTCACAAGCTTTTATTAGAGCTTTTAGAATTATTGGAGAAAAAAGAAAGCAAAGCAAAATCGTCCATGATAACGTAATCACACATATTCCGATATTAAACCTGGATATTATACTACTAAACAGTTTTGTCGTATCGCTGGTAAAACACTTTAGTTCAAATTCTACATTCCCTATTCCATGATCTTAAGTTGTACGAAAGCGAAAAGTTGGTAAAATAAGTATTTATTAATTTGATTGCTCTTATTTTACCTTACAGCGGAATCAAACAAAATAGCTGTCTTTTCCTTAAGCTACAAGCATATTTCTGCAACAGTATCGAAAAAAGCTTTTGTACGTCATTTTAGTAATTATGCATTAAGTATTTCCTTATCTTTGTTCAAGTTCATCAAAAAAAAAACGCATAACGTTCATTCTTAAAAAAGCTACTAGGTGTGATAAACGCAAAAGATAAGAATTAGTTTATTTTTCCGCCTTTCAGATATTTATCGAAATCTAGGTCACTATAGCTCTTCACTTTTTTAATACCTGTCACCTTATCGTTTCCTCGAATTTTTAATATCGCGTGCCGTATGTCTTGCTTCCTTTGCAACTGATATATTTATAATACATTATATATACCAAGGATACTCAATATACCCATAATATATATATATTACAGCGGATATAAACTACTAAATTTATATAATCCAATACTACACCTCTTAAAAAAATCTTTCAGAATCAGATTTGTTGCAATAAATAGGCACTCTCAAGTTTCTTTTTCATATAAATTTAAATTGCTTAAATTGTTTTGAACTTCTAGTATGTATCAGTAGGTACAAAAGTGTTTATCCCAAAGAAGTCACACGTATTCCAAATTAATACCTTTACCTAAAACGCCAAAAACATCGATCCAAGCAATTAAAAGCCCATAGCTGCTCCATTTCACGTTTTCTAACATTTTTAAGGTATAGATCAAAATAAGACGGGTAAATTTGCTAGAAAATGATCATGGTTTCTGCGGTAATCAACACAGATAGAAAAGGAAAAAGGCTACAACATGCATCTAGTACAGGACGTATGTATGTGAGGAGGGTGATGTTTCACTTCGACCTAAGAGATCTATTGTGTCCCCTATTCTCGCTGTTTTACAATCCTATTCCTTTCAGAAGGTATAGGATATCAAAAGATCCCAGGTTAGGTAAGTCTCCCTCTTCGATTTCACATGCTTCCAGGTGCAACGCCCTTGAGTTGCACAGTGCTATGCAGTTTGAGAGGAGATGGATGAGTGTTTCATCCTGTTCCCCACAAAATCTACATTCAGAGTCCTTTGCGAATATAAGCTTACTCAGATGTCCTTTCAGTTTACAATGGCCTGAAAGTATTCCTGTTAATATCGGAACACTGTTCTTACTCAAGTTGATGCATTCTATAAACCTCTTCTGATTATAGGTTCCCAGAAGAATTTTACTTTGCTTCATTGCCTGAAGATATTCCCAATAACTGGATTTTCTCTGCTTCATTTCCCTTTTCAGTTTCTTCAGCATTGTACTGCTACTTATCCCACAAAAGGGTTCAAATCCTACAAAAGGTATTCCAGCCCCTTTTTTGCGAGATTATCTGTTATCCCGTTTCCTTCCACTCCTGTATGACTCGAAACCCACAGGAGAGTTACATTATTTCTTTTTGCTTAGCTCGTTTAATTTCCTAGGCATCTCCAAACCATCTTGGAACTGATTTCATGTGAACTCAGACTATCAGACATGATGATAATCTCCTGCTTTCGATAATTTCTGTCAATATTGAACTGGACGCATCTTTTAATAGCGTGGAAGCATGGAAGTTACTTGGGTATTTTCCCAAGCTTTCGAAGTATTTGGAACTAGGCTCATATATTCCTATTCCAATTCCCTCTGCCGTTTTGGTACCTTGAGTGTACCATTTGATAGCATTTGTATTCAATTCCAGGGTGATGTTATTATCCCACTTGCTCTTGTTACCAAGCTTTATGGTGAATTTCTTCACAAAGTTGAATTTTTTGACATGTCATCCCGGGGTACTTTCCAGACTTGATCGCCGTCAAGAAACTCCTAGGAGAATAATTTCTTCCTTGATCATTTTGAGTGTGGTTCGTTTTACCATGCTCTCTACCGCAATATGGAGAGGGGTATGATCTAATACTACCTCGATAGCTGCTGTTGGGCAAGTTCTCATAGCCCCAGTTATACATACGCATGCTAATCTTTGCACTTTCGATAGGTTAATTCTCGCGGTGACCAGATTAGTTCTTTTGCTCCAAGCAACTGATGCATAAGTGATGATCGGTCTCACTATCGCTGTATACATCTAAAGAGCAGTGTTTATGGGTTGCATCACTAATTTTTCCCTGAAAGGTTTATGCACACCATCAAGGCTTTTTTGGTCTTGGTTAAGTACAGGAGATAACAAAGGCATTTGATTAGGGAAAGGTATTGATAGTTTAGAACACAGTATTTTACTGCAAAGGTTGCATTCCTATGGAATCCGAAGAAGAAATACATATTTTTGAGATCAAACTTGAAAAGGAGACAACAAAAACTATCAACGAAGTTATGAGATCTGAATTTATTACATTAGATAAAGATATACCTCGAGGATCAGTGTTCCTTTAATCTTACTATTGTGGATATTACAGGAAATATTGGCTGCGGCAACTTATGTTTATCTGCTGTTCATACCTTAGATTCAACAAGATTGTGTTTGAAGAGGCCGAATACATAAAAGTTAATACTTGGCGCCAATCTCTATTAAAAACCATTTCAGTGGCAGAAGCATCGATGCTGGAGTTCTACAGAATTCGGTGTTTCGATCCAAAATACATAAAGTCTAAAGTGTTGTTTGTGAGAGGACGGTGCTTTACCTGATCGCGAAGGTCACAACAGTAGCCTATGTGGCGAGATCTCATCCTATAAGTGAAAGTGAAAAGCCCAAGAGATCTCTTTAAAACAAACGACTCACTGACCAATATGGTAAAATGGTTGTTGGTGCACATCCTATAACTTGCACTCAATAAAATGGAGGCAATTATTCTTAAGGAATCAGGATGTGTTTTGCTACCCAAAGAAGTGAAATTAAAATGAGAAACCAAGTACAACACCTCGAGGTCTTGCTAAGTCATAAACTAGCGTCCGTATCCCATAACGAAAACAGTAGAAATTACCCTGTCGGCCTCCTAAGGTTAATGCTGAATGACGCTGGACTTAGCGCCAAGAAGGCGAACTTCTCTATGATGTCATCCAGAGTCTGGCTCTGTATGCTGCGCCTAAGTAGCAGGAAATGAAAGACACGTTGAAAAAGCTCCATAAATGAAAAAGACGTAATGTCCATAAAGAATTTTCCCTTAAAAAAAAAGAAAAATACTTTCCCCTACACAACTTTCAAATGGCGTGGAAGCCACAGTACTGGTCTTAGGTCCCTCTGACTGCACAGTTTATTGGCAAAATTTTCCGCAGTTTTTTAGTTCAGAGCAGTGAGCAGATAGGGTAGATCTGCTTAATGCTTTATATATATATTTAATTTTAAATTGCTATTCATGAACCAAATCGTCATTCAAGATATGGTTCAGAGCAGTAGGCAGATCTGCCCTCCCTCTACCACGAATCATTACTAAGAAATCGTCGATAAAAATCATAGTCAAGTGATTTGTTATGTTCGGTAAGTCATTAATATAAAGAGAAAAAAGTAATGGCTCCAATATCGTTCCTTGCGGAACTCGTTGTTTATCGTGAAGTTTTGCGGGATCTAACTTTATTATTTTAATGAGTTTTCAAGTCATTGGTGTGTTCAACCTCTTTTACCTGCCCATATTTCTACAAAACTCATATTGTTATGAATAATAAATAAGGAGCGTTCTAGAACGAAAACGACGACGAGCGACACTCAGCTACGAAGAGAATTCGGCGAGAGGGGACGTTTCAGAATACACTCAGCTAATTATAATTTCTAAGCGCCATCTACCTGTTCCGCCGTAATTAATGTAGCTCTGCGCGAAGCACAAAGCCGCCAGTGTAAATAAAGCAGGTAGCGTTAAAAACAAACGCCGGACGTAGCCGAGATGCCTCCCCGTGTAGTTTACTTGTTTCTAATTAAAATTATTGGAAAGGGAGGCTCGTTTCATTCAGCCTCTGACAGAACCCCATTATTTGCTCTCTAATCTCCCTTATCGGAGCAGCAATTACGTTAAAAATTATTCGCTTGAATGTAAAGCTTTAAAAGCAGCTCTCTAAGGCAGATAACTTATGCATGCATGCTCAACTTTTCGAATTAAACACTTTTAATCACCATACAATTACAAATAATGTTAGAAACGCGACTTTACTTGCTGTAACCAGTTTGATCAGTTGTCACATACACAAGCATTTTTTTTTTGAGATGCCAATACTAAATGGTTAGCAAATTTTGTTCTGAAGAGATCAGAATTCGAAGAATATTACTTACTAAAGTATTTACAAATTCTAAATGTCAAAATTAATTATACCTGCATTCGGATGATGCTATTTAAGTTGCCTAATTTCCTTTACTTATAGACATGATAAAAATAAGTTGCCTACTTTTTATTACAATACATACCAGTTTGGCCCGTTCACATCTTTAAATAGGAATGCAATGTTAATATTACCTCTTGTATGAAACAATTCCATATACAGCAATGGAGGGTTGGGCTTATTTAGTAATTGCGGCAAGTTTTTATGCATAAATTTATGTACCTATTGAAAGGTGTACGCGTTCCGAGTCAGTATCCAGGGCAGTGACTATATACAAGGAGACAAATCAAGCTTATGGGAAAAGTGTTGCGCTTAAAAACAACAGTTTGGCGGTCAGACCCAGATGTCGCTAGTATCTCCACCGCCAAAAAGTGGTGGGGTAGTCTGAGTGTTTAGCGAGAATAAGAACCAGAATTTAAATTATATAAATTGTATAATAGTACGATTCACCAATAGGTGGTACTGATTCATAACGTATTTTAATGTAATGAAATTACTATGATGGTAATGATATGGGATTTCAAGCACGGCAGACGGCAACAATATTTTGAATATAAATAAAAAATAATAGTATATCTGTAATATGTCGTATACGAATTGGTAACATATTATTTTTTAGTTCTATCTGTGAAGTTTATTAGTGTTAAAGTTGTAAGTTTATTTTATTGGTAACTGAATTTTAGGAAACGCAAAAAGAAATAAACAGAACATGTCTTGGGAACTCTTGACGGCATATCCGGCATATAGCTATCGGTTTTATGAAAGTGATTAATAATATTAAGATTTGATATCCAAGGTTTCTGCCAATGGAAGTTAAAAAAAAATATTTATTTACTTATATTAAATTTCACTTGAAATACGTTTAGTTCCCCACTCTCAAAATATGAATATTTGTAATATTATCACAGAATGGGATAACAATCAGAAGTTTCACTCTCTGGCTGTCTGTTTGATCTTTTAATGGCTTTACATTGTGATCTCGGACACCATCTTTGCACGATAGACTTCAGGATCGCAATAACGACAATTTGTTTTCATCATGTCCGCACTAGATTTATTTGAAAAAATATTTTTTGGACTATTTACTATAAAAATTGAAGTAACATGTATGCGTTTAACACTTTTTCATTTTTTTTATGACCAAGAAATATTTAACCATGAAATACTAACGCTTTTACGTACGTGATTACTAAACAGAAAATACACGTCGCTATTTGATGTACCTACCCCAGTAAACCAAATTCAAATTTCCCGCAATTATATTTACTAACTTCAACTTAAAGGTATTCAAATAACTATTAATCTAATACAAAAATCGTAGGTAATTTCATGCTTAAATGTTGAAGTTACTGAAAATAATTACGGGAAATTTTAATTTGGTTTACTAGGACATTATAGTATTCCATAGAAAGTAAGAATACAGTGAATTTATTTTATTATTAAAAAAAAAATGTTTACCATTGTTGGTTTGTCCCACATAGCCAACTTTAACAAACCTAAATCTAAACAATTAAGATCCATATTTTGCTGGTTTATTGGTTAACTGCTATTTATTTATGATTTCTATGATAACCATAATCAAATAACAATTTAATTTAACAAATGCACCTGCTTATAACAACAAATATCGTGAAAATTCCAGTTAAAATTTATTCCTGTGTGAAACGATCTGAAAGTATCGCGACAAAAATTCTTACGAAAATTCTCACCAAAATTTTCGAGGTAATTTTTGGTATGACTTATGTAAAAATTCTCGTACGTGTAAAACGGCTCTTACACATATGCTAACAAAAAGGAAACAAAATTATTAAACGTCACAATTTAATGTATATTGATGTGCCTTTGATGTTTCTTTTTATTTTACAAACTTAATGCTTTCCTGTGTTTAGTTATAACGTAGCCCGAAGCGGAAATCATCCATTAAAAGTTCTTGAATTTGCAAGGATAGGTATCTCGATTTTGAAACTTCGAGGTTAAGCACAGTTAGTTATAATCTATTTAGAAAAAATACCTTCATTTGTGCCGGACTTCCGGTTGCATAGAAAGTCATGGCCAACTTTGATATTTTAAATAGAAACCTATATTTTTTAGTGTATTTTTAGGTTCTACTAGGCATTTTAAAGCCAGTTTTATAAAACATCTATCGGTTACCGCTTCAGAATTATTTTAGTTTTTTGTGAAAAAAAGCTCAAAGTCTCACAAGTTTGACATAAATAGAGATGTAAATGAATCATTGGAGTTTTTTCAGTATTTCAATATTTCTCTCTATAATTTTGAGTCGAGACTTTTGTTTTTGATGGTACATGAACTTATACATGAAAACTTGTCGCAATTACTAATAAGCCCCGCCCTTAATTGCTGTGTATGCAGTCGTTCCATGCAAGAGGTATTATTAACATTCCATCCCAATTTAAATAATAATAATAATAATAAACTGGTATGTATATTTTTAATAGTGCTAAATTATATCAAGCTCAGATGCTCTTTATAGCTTCTTTATTCAAGGTAAAATCATGTTTAACTTTACTTATAAGTATGTGTACACGTATGAAATGAAAAATAGTTTTCACTCGACTACCTATCGTTAAACCGTTGACATGTTCTCCCCTAATGTTGACATATCTAGTCCGCAAACGCCCGCATAAGAACCTAGCGAAAGAAGAATAATACACCAACTTTGCGAAATGAAAACATTTATCTTTGTTATTGTCGACTAGCACTACTTCCTCCATGGCGAAAGAACAGCGAAAGCGTTTACGTCCGTTATTGTGCAAATGTATTTTTAGGTATTGATTTATGTTCCTCTTCTTCTACTTCTACGGAAAAATATTTTCTCCGTTCGTCGGTGGAAATTCCCCGTTTTACGGAAGGAAGGCAAAAAAAAATCTAAATTTTTCTCTCCCTCCGGCATGTGTTCATATTTTCTTTCCTCGCGACCGTTGTTTCTTCCGCAGCAGTTTTAAATTGTATTTGCTTAGAAAATCTGCCTGTGACATCCATATATTCTATCCAAAGTATATCAATTTTTTGAAAGAACGCACTGTTGTCCCATGTTATTGATCCTGAATGTTAGTGGGAGGATATGTACGGGTTCGTGTACGACTTTGACAAAAAGAAAGCAATTTTAGAGTCCATTTTGTTGATGAAATTCTTTAACTTACATGGATACTACCAGGAAATTAAAGCAGTAAGGTTATATCCGTATTTACTCTTATGTGCTCGCTTTGTCTAAAAATTTCTTGAAGAATAGTTAAAAGTGGTAATGGAATGAAAAAAGTAACTAAAGAATACTGGTGGTGAACGCTTAATATACTGGGTGAGTTTTTTATCTTGAAACAACGGAATATCCCTAAAACACTGCATCAAATCAAAAAAAGATCTTAATAAGATTTGTTATAACGTAGGGGGCTCACTGAATGGTGCCAAACTCGATCCCCCACTTCATCCCCCTCCCCATCCCCGAGTAGGAGGGGTCACAACTTGCAAATCATAAATGGGAATCCCCATTTTGTATTGCAGATTCGGATTCTACGCCATCAAGTATGTAGTTTGAGAGATTAAAAAAATACACAAAGAAGAGAAGCAAGCAAACATGATTTTGTTTTTTTATTTTAACATAAACTAACATCTCAAGAAGCCATGTGTTCGAAACTGTGCCCCTTCATTTCGATACATTTATTTATTGGCAATTGCAATGCTATTCAACGATACAAAACCGTACTTTATTCAGTACTTGACAAGCTGTGAATACTTACACATTGTCCGATCCCCATTTAGATCAGTAATTATTAATCCAATACAAATTAGTCAGTGTTGAATATTTGAGCAATAATGGAGGCTATAACATTACAAGAGAGAATTGAAATGATTTACATCCATGGAGAAAGTGGCAGGAATATAGATAATGCTGTTAATCTTTATTCACAACGTTTTCCCGACAAGGTGCGATCGCGCGCTTCTTTTTACCGAGTCGTTCAACAGTTCTCTAGCGAAGGAACTATACAGCCAAGAAAACGTATCGCCGAATAACAATTGCTGGAGAACATAATGAAATCGCGGTATTAGCTGCAGTAGCTAATAATCCACACACTTTAGTACTCCAGAAATAGCTCGCGGATCAGGAATTTCTCAGTCCACTATCTGCCATATATGAAGCGTAGGAAATATCATTCATTTAGAGTTTCCATGCATCAAGAACTTCATGGCGATGATTTTCAAAATCGAGTGCGATTTTGTCAATGGGCGCTTCAACGGATACAGGATAATCTCAATTTTTTTTGCTCGAGTATTATTTTCTGACGAGGTGACATTCACAAATCACGGTACGGTAAACCGGCATAACATGCATTACTACAGTATTGATAAATAGCTTATCAGTTGTCAAATTTTACTAATGCGCTCCGTTAAAATTTTGACAGTTGATAGCTCCTATGACACAATTTGGGAATAACAGCAGAATAACGTTATTACTTTGAGCATATCTAATATATTATTTTGTACTAGTGATGTAACGAATATTCGCTTGTTTTTGAATATTCGCATTCGCAATAAATATGCAAAAAAAAAAATTATCGGTTAAAATAGATAATTTAGAAAAAAAAAATTAATATTTAAATTCATTGTGATCCTAAAACAACTTTTTGAGCACAAATTTGCAGTTCACACTAGAATAACCATCAATGACCTCAAAACTAAACTTGAATTGACAAGAATAAGACGTAAACAAACGAAATGATTCGGTTGTACTTGACTAGTTTTGCTGCGGTGGCGGAGAAATTTAATTCTCTGCGTGTGCGCATAAGCGCTTAATGCAAGTGTTCGTATAGTTGTAAATTGAGAGCTAACAGATGGCGCTAGTGAAGTAAAAAAGGGAATATTCGTATTCGCCAATGTCTAGTGCACATTTTCGTATCACGTATTCGTCACATCACTAATTTGTAGATTTGTACCAAGAGTATTACCATTGTTTAAATATATCTAGTTAGTCAACGTAATGCATTGTCAGAAAAATAAAGTATTGCTCAGGGAAGTGGTGCACTTTATCGGTGAATGTAAATTGATTTAAAAACGCGATAAATATAATAGGTATCTCGGTCAGAGAGAGAGAGAGAGAGAGAGAGAGAGAGAGAGAGAGACAGATTTCTGTGTTCTATCTATCTGCGGAAACGACGGAATCCCGTATCGGTGTGATGTGTGATTCACTCGCATTGGCGAATTGTGTGGCCCGGGGAAAAGGGAGGGTGTATACACGATGACACTCTGATGACGCACCTCGCGATAATTCTTGTGTCTGTTTAAATTAGAAGGTTAGTATTCTGAGGTATTCTGTTATAAATATAAAGAAATTGAAAGTATATTGCAAGGCACGTTCTTGTTAACAAAACATTAATTGAACAATTTTCTAAATTGAGGTTTTTTCTTTTAAGAATAAAATATTTAAACTTAAAACAAAAAAATCACTGAAAAGAGAAAAGTTAAATCTAAAGGGACGAAAATTTGCCGAGAAAAAAAAACATAAAACTACTTCTCAATTTTTAGTTTTCTTAGTTTTTAAATTAATAAGTTGTTTGTTAACTTAATTTACTTATGTTTATGATTATATAATAATCAGAAAATGTTTGTTTTATTAAGAAGAATAAGTATTTATTTTGATAATATATAATATGTAGTTCGATAGCCTTTTTATATTTAAAATTTTATTAAAACGCGGGTTTCTCGTTCGAACGTTTATACGAGAACCTTCTTCTCCTCCTGTCTCCTATTGCTATCTTCGCTTCTCCCGTATATAGCGGTACTGTGGCTAACCTCAACTGGTGTAAAGGCGGGAAATTTGAAATTTAAAATGTAGCCTACTATAAACCGTAATTTTTTTTTACATGTATGTATCATTTTACTTTACTTTTTGACTTTTTCTTAGTTCTAATTTAATGTATAGGTACTCTATGTATATAGTTTTACTTACATTACTTACAAAACATTTTTTACTTGATTTACTTATGTTTACTATTACATAATAATAGAAACTCGTTTTTTATTATAATGAATAAATATGTAGTTTGGGAGTACAAATCGCCATTTATTTTTACATATATGCACCACTTTACTTATAAAAACATCATACATGATTGAGCGTTCGCGCTCTTTCTCTTGATTGGCTGAAAAATTAGGAGGTAACCTTTGGGAAAAATCCGTATATATAAGTGTTAGGAACAGGAAAACGCAACTACCGAAGGTTGGCAGCGCTGATTTCAAAAAGGACAGTTGGTAGCAAGAAGGCGGGAGAAGACAGTAGTAGTGAAAGGGACGTGAGGGAGAGAGTTTTGTTTTTTTAAGTTGTAATGAAATTGATAAGTTAGTTGAGTTTAAATAAAAGAGATCTTAACATAAGGTTACCTCGTAACTTTTCAGCCAATCAATTTGTACTCCCAAACTACATATTTATTTTTTATAATAAAAAACGAATTTCTACTATTATGTAATAGTAAACATAAGTAAATCAAATAAAAAATATTATATAAATATAACACAAAACTTAGAACTACACACATATATAGAACATAACATTAAATTAGAAACTAAGAAAAAATAAAGTAAAATGGTAAAAAGATAACGATTATATATTATCAAACTAAATATTCATTCCTAATAAAAAAAAAACATTCTTCTTATTATATAATCATACTTAAACTTTAAACTTAAATTTAGAAACATAAACTTATGCAATGTTTTTTTTCTTTTTTTCTTGGCAAATTTGCGTTCTTCAGATTTAACTTCTCTCTTTTCAGTG
This sequence comes from Protaetia brevitarsis, assembly GCA_004143645.1. Classification (NCBI taxonomy): domain Eukaryota; kingdom Metazoa; phylum Arthropoda; class Insecta; order Coleoptera; family Scarabaeidae; genus Protaetia; species Protaetia brevitarsis. The sequence continues at coordinate 1,557,149 of RXPK01000311.1, read as the reverse complement.
ATTTTTGTTTGTTTTATGTTTAAATATTTATTTTTTAAAAAAAAATCTTAAATTGGAAAATGTTTTAATTAATGTTTTGTCAACAAGAACGTGTCTTGCAATATACCTTCAAGTTCTTTTTATATAACAGATACCCCAATACTACCTTCAATGTAAACAAACACGAGAATGATCGCATGGCGCCTCATCACAGCGTCATCGCGTATCCACTCTCCTTTCCCCGGGCCTCACCTACAACTTACGAGGTAATCTTATGGGTACGGACCTTGACCTTTGGGTAACTATTGCAATTACATAATATTTTGCCGACACGTAAGAGGGCCATCTTGTATATAGTAGTCTAACTATAAAGCTTATATTTAAATCAAAAATGTTCAAAAATCCGTTAACTATTTTGTCCATAAGGTTGTCTAAGTAGTATGTATATAAACAATGTATTACCATGCTTTAGCGTGCGTACATTCGTAAATTACGCGCATGCGCAGTGACGTCAAGTTTCCGTTTACTATAAAACTTTCTTAAACTTTGTATTTTGCTAGTTGTAATACACTGTACTGGTGCATCTTATTATTTAATACTTGATAAACTATACAAGTTTTTTTTTTTTGGCAGGGGGAAATCCTTAATGGACACCGGGCCTATGATTCAATCAGCCCGGTAGTGTGGGACTCTCCAACATGGCCTACCCACTAAACACCCTCGACTTCACTCAATGTCTCCGGAACCGCTACTATCCGCATACATCGGAGACATGAGGTTGACATCTTTCTAGCTGGTTGGCCGCTGGTTGTCTTCCCTGTCTGTCAAGACTTTGCTAACGAAGCGGTGCAAGTTTCTCCAGTTAGCCGGACTTTCTAGCATTATATTTATCACGTTTTCCTTGGTGACAGGTTGCTTTGTCAAAGCTTCCACATTTGCTCTGTCCGCAGCCCACTTATTGCAGAGCAGCACCGCGTGTTCGGGTGTGTCGGTCGCACCGCAATGCGTGCAGGAGTCCGCCTCCTCCAGCTTGAAACGTTCCAAGTAAGTGCGGAAGTATCCGTGGCCCGTTAGGAATTGGCTAAGGTGGTAGTCTACCCTTCTGTGTCTGCACGCTATCCAAGGGGCTATCTGTGGTATTAATGTCTTCGTCCATTTCGCTGTCTCATCCAAGTTTGACCATCTAGCCTGCCATCTCCTTATTGTTGTTTTCCGCTCCTGTGCTTTGGATTTTCTGTGGGCTTTACCTTTAGACAGGAAAATCCTGTGCTGCTCCTCCGCCAACAGGGAAATCGGCGGTATACCAGCGACTACCTGGGCTGCACTGGTGGATATCGTGCGGTATCCGTTTATGACCCTCAAAAGAGCTCTCCTCTGCAGCTTCTCTAGGGTCTCCCTATTTCCCTTGCTCTTCAATGCCGACGACCAGGCTGGTATCGCATACAACATCTGCGACTGGATTACTCCATACAGCGCCTCCCGCTTCCTGTTACTTGGCCAACGAACATTGGGCATGATCTTTAGGAGGGATGCCAGGCTGCTGTCTGCCTTGTTTGTAATATATCCTATATGGGCTGCAAAGGATAACCTGTCATCCAGCATAACTCCAAGGTACTTCAGCTCTCGTTTTGGTACGACACAGTCACCCATCACGTCGAACTGTACGTTGTCCCTCTTCCTGGGTCCCTTACAAATGACGGCCTCTGTCTTTTCCGGCGCCATGCTTAGGTCTGTGGTATGCATCCAATCCACGATTGTCTCTAGAGATTGATTGGTCTTGAACATAAGGTCTCTCGAATCCTCGCCCTCCACTACCAGAGCAAGGTCATCCGCGTATGCGATGGCGGTGACTCCCTCCATGTACTCCAGGGACAGGACCCCATCGTATAGGATATTTCACAGGGTCGGCCCCAGAACCGAACCCTGCGGAACTCCCGCGCACACCTCTAGCTTAATTTTTGAGTCTACCTGAATTGTTCTCTGTCTGAGGTAGTCCTTTATGATGTTCTCCAAATATTTCGGAATGCTACGCTTTTGGATCTCCTTATGATTTTTGTCCCAGGACGCGGTGTTAAAAGTTTCTTATGTCAATAGTTCACCACCACTACCCACTTCTTTTTTGAGTCCTGTTTTTACACGTCCTGATAGCATATACGTCTGACCTCCATCTCAACAAAGGCCAAATTTGCCTATCTGACAGTCCGCCGCTCTTGTCCAATTCCTCTTCGAGTCTGTCTTTAATCATGCGTTCGTACAGTTTCCCCAATATACTAATCAAGCATATCGGCCTAAATGAGGTTGACAATTCCATCGACTTCCCTTTCCAAAGGAGGACTACTATTGCTTCTTTCCATTCTAATGGAAATTGCTGGTCCCTCAATAGCTGATTTACGACACTCAATACCACATCCGGTCTCACCTCTATCAGAACTTTCACCGCTTCGCTAGAGAGGCGGTCGCTGCCCGGAGCTTTTCCCCTTTTTATATTGTTGGCCGCCTTGAGGAGCTCTTCCCTAGTAAAAAGGAGAGCCTTTTTGCCCCACCTCCAGAGGTTGTGCATCTGCGGGGTTTACAGATCCCAGATAATTTGTAACTTCCTCTCAATAGGTGGGTTATAAGGTGGAGTGAGATTGCCGAAATGTCGCATGGCTATTCTGTAACCATCGCCCCATATATCATTATCTAGGCCTAGAAGTAAATTATCCCACCGTTGGCGTTTGGCTTTTATAATTAAGTGTTGCAGTTCTTTTTTAGCTTTTTTGTATTTAGCCTTCTCCGCAGGTTCTTCAGCTACCTGAGATGTGCGCCTATTCATTCTTGTCCATTTCCTTCGGAGGTTATGACACTCGGTTCTCTTAAGCTCTATTTCCAAACTATACAAGTTGAGTGGAATAAATATTTGGATGTAATAAAGCTCTTTGTACTGCGAACTTGTATACCTGCATAACCCTTACGTTCTAGATATTTAATCATGTAGTCACATAATACATGGACAAACTCATAAAACTTCAGTAATTGAAGAACTTTTAGTACTTCAGTCAGTCGGTTCTCCGCACACACAAAAAGAAGTTTTCCCTTTCAAAACGCTTATAAAGGTTTTTAATAAAAAAATATTTGCCCACTATAACTCATTCAGGAGATATAATTTCGTACGTGATGAGTATAGTGTGCCCGCAACTCCTGTCTACCGCTCCTTTTGACCGTCGTCGCAAAGCATTACTAACTTTATTCCGGCGAAGTTCTGATACCGTCAACTTCGCTAACTATTGTGGCAAGCCGAAGTTTTTCGCAAGGAGGAGACGCACAGGGCGAAAGCAGCGCCGCCGTTGGCACTAGCAGCGGCTGGATAATAACAACGTCGGTAGACAACACACGAGAGCTAATAGAGAAATTATCGATTAACGTTATCTGGATGTCTGAATCGACTCCCGGAACGACGCGGGTCTAATTTTACCCTGGAGCGCTTGTTGTGTTTCGGATGTTTGCGGAATAATTGCAAAACAGAATAAACCAACACGATCCTGCATAATTATAAATTAATGTGTATACGCGTGTGTGCTCTTGTATCGTAACGGTTTAAAAAAAGTTGTTAAACGAAGGAAAATCAATAAAAATAGTTAGGTTAGGATTATAGTATAGTTTTAGTTGGAAACTTGGGTACAAGCTATGGAAAAAAGTCATCTTAAGCAAATTATTTGAAATTGAAAAGTTTGAAGAATATTAACTTCAAAAAGAAACAATTTGGGTTGCCAAACTTAAAAAAACGTTCACTAAAAGGAAGGGGTCTTATCTAATTTACCGGCACCGAAAGCGACGGTAGAGTACCGTGAAAAATCGCGAGGCAAGAAATCAAAATAAAAACAGAAAAGGTGATGCACTTCCGCTTTAAAAACCTTCGAATAAGTGGGATAATATTCGGCAATCATGCAGGGTGCCAGCCGCTCGTCGGCGAGGGAGTGGGTTGATAGTAACACAAACCCAAAGATGGATGCTGTCATGCCCCCAAGATAAACAGGAATCCACGGTGTTAAATGAAAACCGAGGGGTAAAGCGGTTTGCAAAAACACATACAACAAATAAAAATAAAAGGCTGGATTTACTGACAGAACAGTTAAAATTTTATTATTCAATTTAACATATAATTCAGGAAGAAAAATGTTGTTTTTGACATATAATTCAAGAAGCAAATATTTTAAGGTTAAATTTGACATAAAATCCAAAAAGTAAATAACCGATACTCAGTATTACTAAGCTGTATCGGCGAGTATTTATATACATTAAATATTGTGATAATAACAAACAGTCCTAGGGTAGGACGCGAACACCGAACGCTTTGGCCAACGCAATCAGTTCACATAAATTCACAAATAATACTTACAATATAGGTTAATTGAAATTCAAAAGAACGTTAAAAACTAAATATTTGAATTAACTACATCGATTGTGAATAAATCACCCTGTATATGACAAGCCGATATTCAATCGGTTGGTGTTTAAACGGTTATATTGAATTTAATAAATAAATGAAAGATAATCAAATATTAATTGAATGAATTAAATGAATTCGTAATGTTCGACTGAGTTAGTAACTAGTAGCACCCTCCGATCCAGGATATAACATATGAAGTTTACAGCTTCGTGATCGAAAACGCAGAAAAAGAATAAATGATCGGGGTGGTTTTCTATTGTTAAATTTTAAACACGAGAGATATTACAAAAAAGGGAACGTGCAACTTAGCTTTGCCCTCGATCAGCTGTTAGCGGGACGTAGAGATCCTCTCCTATTCGGACAGGCAGATCGCAGCCTCTGGGCTGACTCGGTAATAACTGAAACCAGGTGGTCCGTGTAATTCCAAAGGGGGTAGGTTCTCCGAAGGACTTGAAAAGTCGCAGAAGTCCTCAGCCGCACGTGGGTGCTTCTAAACCTCACACAAAACGATGGGAAGATTCCAAAATTAAATTTAAGGGGGATTAAAAAGGCCTCTAAAAACAACAAATACCCCATAATTAGTTAAGAAAAACGGAGTGACATGTTTTGCTTACTGTTAATTAACGAGGTTTTTCAACGAAGAGAAGAAACAAGTAACAGAAATGGCGTTGGAGACGCGTGGTTCTCAAATTATATCCCAAAATATCAGGCTTATCCGCCGTAATAATCACGAAATTTCCACTTCAAACACAAGCGAAGATACGGCCAATGATTATTTCAAGCAACCTTCCAATAAAATCCACAGATGTGTGAAAATATCCAGAATTCCCAAAGATAGGAGATTTACTGGTGAGAACGCGTCTAATCAACAACCAAGAAGGAATAGGAAACGGAAATATGAGTACGTCACGCAACCAATCAGAAGACAGATAATTAAAACAAGAATAAAGTCATGGAGGTGCGCTCTAACGTCGAAAAGATGTAAACACAGATAATCGGATCTAAATGAAACAACGATCAATCGAACAAATTGATGCGTGGAACCGATAATACCGACATGTCCAAAACGAACAGTCCTAACCTTACCAAGAAATGTCATCCCTGTCTAAACACAGGAATTCCAGAAATTAAACGAAAATCTGAGACCGTTTTAAGTATAAGAAACTATCTGTAAGTAAATGAGAACTAAAGGATGCAAATTCTAGCTATACGTCCGACACACACTCAGGAAACTAAAAACTAACGGCAAGGCGCTCTAACAGGGGAAAGAAAACACAATTCAGGAACCAAAAATTAAACGATAATGTTTATGTTGTGAAATTACAAGACGTAGGAGCATCTCTGAGAAGACAGAAATAGAAGTACAAAGTCGTCGAAAAGAGCTAGAAGAGAAGGAAATGAGCTCGGCACGAACAAAAGCGAGGTAGGCAAAGCAAAAAAGGCGTAACACGTGCACGTACAACACGAGATATGTGTTAGATTTTTGCTAGAGAAAAATACTTGGAAAATCTTAATTTAAAAGATAATACCTCAATGTAACTGGCGGTAGATGTAAATTGACACCACTGCATTTTCATAACTTCACATAGCTTTTTGTCTACATCAAAGTAAATTTTTTATGATGGTTTTTCGTCAATACAATGAAAATACCAATAGAAATAACAGTATGCGTGCTTTTTTTAATAGGGGAAATTATGTATATTTTATATTGCAAGTAACTGTGAAATGAGAAAGAAATTAGTGCTAGTTCAGAAAACAAACTTGCTGTGACGTTGGCTGAAGGATAAAGCTGTTTTTTGATAAGCGACGAGGCGAAATAACTCAGTTGTGTGCTTTTCGCAATAACTCATTTTCAACAGAATTTGGACCGCTGAAATTTCGTATCTGTCAGAAAAATGTTTTATCCTAAAATCATTACTGCACTTTCCTCCTAATATTTCACTATCTAAACGTGAATGAAAAGTGTTCGACACCACCATTACCCTATCTAAATCGAAGATATTTCCGGCTTCTTTCTATTACATCTTACGTTTACATAGAAGTACGGTATGCATAATCCTAGTGAGAGTTAATGTAGTACTCTACTTTTTACGGGCGCTATATCCGAGTATTTTATTCCCATCACCCAATATCCTCCTTCGCCCGAGAAAGTGATAGGTACGAAAGATAAAAATGAAATATGCCAGATATATACGTAGGGTATGGGCACCAGCGACGTAACTTATTCCAGATAGAGGTCCCAATATTTTATCGGTAATGGGTGTTGTGCACAATAAAACTAACGGCTGTCTCCAACTTTATTATTGAAAGTTATCCAATACCCTCCAATCTCCGTTACCTTGACATCACCTACCAATCGCCTGGAATATGAAATGTTAAATTATGCTACGAGGAAGAAAAATCTCGGTATAAATATCGGTATTATAAAGAATTAATGGTTGCAATTTATAAAAGTAACTGGTTCAATTGCTTTAACGGTTTATTTCCACAGGTTCCGTCATACCTATCTATCACAAGCTTTATTCGCGTTAGCATAATAATGTCAAATATTCAAAGAAATATTTGTCGTTGATTTCTATCAATTAGGTATTTGAATATTTTGAAACTAAATTTTCAACCCCACCTACCCCATACTAAATAATTTACCTATATTAGATTTTGCCACGCATTTTCTCAAATTTATGCTATATAATCTTTTTTCCCTCTCCTCAGTAATGTAGAACAAACATGCTTTCTCAACTTCCTAAATATCGTTTACGAGTGGAGTGGTCAACTTTCGTCTGTGCGCCAAGTCGGTACTAAGTTTCATGTATGTGATATTAACGTTTAACACTAGTATACAATACAGTGTCGGGAAAAAGCAAAATTATTTATTTATTTAACTATAAATATTATACAGGGTGTATCAGATATAGAGGTAAATATAATAATATGTAGTAGCTGTAATTATATACAATTAAAAAGTCTTAATGCACTAGGGGGTCATCTGTAAGCATTAACGAGAAAAAAAATATTTTATAAATGCCGTGGGCTAGAGCCGCACCTGTGCCCAACCTAAATGCTGACCCGAGTATACCCCCACATACCACTATCATTCAGCCATTACCGCTGTCAGTTTTGTGTGGATCGCCGCTTAGAGTGCAAGCCACTTCGAGCACTTTATTTAAATTCTTCCCGTTTCGAAAAAACGATCCTTTTCAGGACCATTATGATTTCATATAAAGAAAATCGAAGCTTGATGCATCGGCAAAAGCGCGGGAATGTATAGATTCATTTTCGCGCGATATCATAGTAAAAAGGCGTGTTTGCAAATTTTCTGTATCTACATCTATTTCTGTGTAATTCGCTTCAATTCATTTTGCGTTATATGATTAAATAAATCCAAAAGAAATAACTCAGATTTATGTGGTACCGTTTATTAACAACTAACTCTCGATTCGACAAAGCAAAAGAAAAATATTTACGTTTTTTGTAACTACTGAAGTCGCATATCCGGTGAAACTCGAACGTCTTATCAGGATATTAAAAATAATACTTTGTAGACTTACGTAAAATGCTCTTAACAAAAGGTTTATTTTATAAAAAGGAGAAATTTAAAATGCCTAATTTTTGCTATTTTTACAAGGGCCTTTATTTATTCACAATGACGTTAAAAGAACTTACGGCATAGCATTAAGAATAATACTAAATGAGTGCAATGTGTTTATACATAATACAACGTTTAACGGGTGCTTAACATGACGTTTCATTGCATCAGGCCCGAACTAAAGAATTTTTAGCTCTAAATTTTACTTTTTTTTTATTCTTTAATGATGAAATCCAGTTTCGGTGGATTTGTGCTTTATATGTCGTGTAGTTACACACAGCAAAATTTACTTTTTTATTTGATACACCCTGTATATAGGCTCCTTACCTTATTTAAGTAGCAGAAATAGTATAAGATTGTTGAAAAATTTGTAGCTTTAAGTGTTTCAAGATTTTTCTCACTAAACCGTTCTCGTCGCGATGATAAAACACGCTTATATTTTGAAAAAGACCATTCAACACTTACGGATGTAACACACGCATAATTAAAATAATCTTAATTTGTGCCAGCACAATAACTGTTTATCACACACTGTACAACATATTTTGGCACCACCATAATGTAAATCTGGAATTCACCGATATACTCTTCTACATTATGAAACAATAATCGTTTCTTTGGGATTTTCTGCGCCCGACATTGTATTACATTTACAATTCGTAAAACATTAACGGAGAATTGTATTATCTCGCATCAAGACTCGACTAACACTGATACTAGATACTAGAACACGTGAAATCAGAAGGAGTGATTTTACTGCCTTGAAAATTTACTATGGCTAGACGTTCTGCACAGCGCGAGGCGAGTCTCCGGTTGACGTGAGCATAACAAAGACACGCGCTGTGTTTGCTGTATTAAAAGATACAACAGAAGCCACCATAAAAAAGGATATAAGAAAGCTGTTTATGTACAATATATTGCAGAAGAAACTTGGCAATATTTATTATTACCAATAATTTATTTAACAGATTAACTGGCTAAGTTTCCGTTATATCACTTCTAATTTCCTAAGTGGTTGCCGACACAGGCATTCTTGTTCTAGAGACCAACATCCATTTAGTATTTTCTGTCGCGAGAAGTAGAGAAAACTAAAAATATTTTTGCCCAGCAAGGAGGAAAGTGTCCACTTTTCCCCCTCATTTAAGAGAGGAAAGTTGGACTTTTCCTCCTAGGGAGGATAAGTATGTGACATGATGAAACTGTGCATCTTACAATATGTGACATTATTGATAGATGACATTAGTACATTCGACCCAGTCTGAGCCCATTTATGAGATAATTACTACATTATTAAGTATTAAAACTCAATTAAACTATTATTAAACACTTTTAAAACGATGCTAACCTGACAGTTCTCAAAAAATATTTGACAGATTAAGCTTACTATCTATAATGTCATTCACAGGTATGTCTTTATTATTTTTAGACATTTAATTAAAATTGTTGGACTAGCTGGGAAAAAAATAGTATTCAAACCACGTAAGGAAAGTGCTATTGCAGGCCGTGGGCAATTGCAAACCTCGCCTATTGCCCGCGGCCCTGCAATAGAGCACTTTCCTCCCTTGGTTGGAAATATAGAGAGATGAAGATGAGAAAATTTGAAGTGCAAATTTTCCTTATAAAGCAAAAAAATATTCAAAACTATATTGTCATTTTAGTGGTTTTCGTACACTAAAATTCGGTATTGTAATTAATGTTGCTTTTTAAATCATTTTTATATATTTGACAGTTGTAAGATCAAACAGGTACGCAATATTGAAATAATTGTAAAAATTATAGTAATTATGGGAAAGATGCCGAACTACGTTGTAAAAATATTAATAGCAAAGAGTAATAGAACAAGAAATATCGAAGCAAAATTAAACAGATGGGTAGAACATTTTGATGGAGTCCTAAACATTGGAGATTGTGAAGAACATAGCGAGGATCTGAGAGTACCAAATTATGATGAACGGGTGGAAATAGAAGAGCCAACAGATCAAAAGATAGAAAACACCTAAAACTAAGAAATAAGAAAAGTGCAGGCGACAATGGTATTCCCGCAAGAAATACTAAAATATATAGGAGGGCTGGAAGGTCATTAACGGATCAGATCTTTACGTTAAAAATAGTACTAAATCAAAGCTACGAACAAAATCCGAGTTTGCATATCCTTTTTATCGATTTTATGAAAACGTACGACTCGATAGACAGAAGAAAAACATATGAAGCAATGCACAAGCTAAACATCCCAAACAAATTAATTAGCTAACAAAAATTGCACTAACAGATACACGGAAAAAAGTAGTAACAGAAGAAGAGATATTACACAGTTTCGAGGGAAAGATCAGAGTCAGACAAAGAGACAGTACCATTACTTGTAATACAGTCTAGAGTCCTCAGACACTGAGGAAAGAGATTGCATTAAATGAAAACTTTTATAAGTTTTCGTTTTTATCATGTTCAACGAAAAGAATACCTTTTCTCAGAAAAGTGTTTATTTTAATCGAAAGTAGCATGCTGTTTTGCCGGAAGACTATTTTCTTCTTAAGTGCATGCTTTTCGACGAAAAGTAACCGTAATTAAATGGAATGCACCTTAGTTTTGATTAATATTTTATAATGCCTGTATAACTTCTGTTTAAGTAAGACAATACACATTACATATTATATTGTAGTTATTATATACATATTTAACAACATATTTTAGTTTCTTTTAAGTACGTTACCATATTATTGAATAATAAACAGTATTTTCAATAAAAAAAGCCGGACGTTTTGGTTTATTTGCGTGGACACGCATGTATACATTGATTTAAAACTTTTGCCTTTTAACGGAAAATGCAAGCACCTGTATTCAAGCTGAGTGCTTTTTTACGCGGAAGTATTTTAGTTTTATTCAAGTTTTCACGTGCATAAGTCTCAGATACACAAACAATAATGAACAAAAAGGGAATATTTTTTGCGCGAGGTTAAAGAAATTTCAGAGATAATTGGAATGCTAATTCCTTTATAAGCCAAGGAACTTTACAGCAGTATATATTAGTGTTTGAAGGTTTTAAAACTGTTATACACGGGAAAAACCATCTTGTTGTTTTCAACCATTTGTCATGCATTTAGTTAGAGTTACTAAATTATTACTTGATTTAAGAATATTGAAAATATTCCTGTATTCAATCAAACTAATAATTTGGTTAGTAGATTTATTTGAAACTAGCGCAGTATTTATTAATTAAACTAAATATTTACATGGGAGTAAAAATAAATATCGCATTTTATTTTCGTATAGCAGTTTTCTCCCCATATAGTACAGCAGATGAGCAGATATACTTATGTGTATAGAGAAATTGTCACATATATGGCGCACCTCCTATTTCATTCCAGTAACAGATATTTCGCACAAAATAGGCTAGAAACTACGATCGTAATATACCAATCTGGCATATTAACCAGAACAACATCTGATAGGAGTTATCGCCATTGAAAGAACGATTTTTTTAGCGGCAGACTAGAGTGCTAGAATAATCACTGCGACCAACTCCCCAATATTACTAGGATTTGCAACATTCTAACGGCAAATCCCTCCTTAGTTCATGGGTTTTTGGAGATATTTCACTTTCATTTCGTTTGAAAATGATCACAGCATTTTGTTGAGTTTACGCTTAAGTCTAAAATGAATAAATGTTATAAGAAAAGGAAAAACCTCTTGAATCAAAATGCTTACGGTTTTCTGCCAATCTGCATAGTTTTCAAGTTCAAAATAAAGAGGACTTGAATCAACTATCAATATCTTTCACTTAAAACAATAAACTGTTTCAACGAAAAATATATTTCCCATGAAATGCGTGAATTTAAAATTATATTCCTGTTCAAGGAAACACCAAATCATGTTGGCCATATAGAAAACGCAAAAACTGTTGGTCTAATGCAATTCCTTTTAGATGAAAAGGATGTTTCTCTCAATGTACCATTCAATCTAGTACTAGAGACGGTTTTTAGAAACAGCGGAATACAAATACGAGGGATCATATACCAATAAAACAGCAAGTAATTGTCTATGCTGATGATGTAGCATTAGTGTTACGTGGTTATTTAGTATAACTAGATCACGAAAAGAACTAAGATATTCAGCAAAATGGAAAAGACGGCACTCTAATATGGGCTAAAAATCAATGAGGATAAAACAGTGTAATGAAACAAGCAACAACAACTGATCAAAGATATACTAAATCGAAATGGATACAATAAGCTATAATTTTGAGAAAGTAAGTCACTTTGAATACTTGATACAAATAACAATGAAGAGGACAAAGAAATAGGAAAAAGATTAAACAAGGGAAGCAATGCAATGGGGTCAATGAAGAAAATGTTAAAATCAAAAAACTTTCCAGAGCAACAAAACTCAGAAACAGTAATAAGGTCGACGATAATGTATTGGTATGAAGCATGGGCGTTGACAAAAAAGAACGAAATGAGAACAGAAAATAATTCTTTACCAAACAACAACGCTGCAGTGGCAAAATATGAATAAAAATTTTGAAATAGTATTCAAAACGATAAATCAACGAGAATGCCGTAATTCAATACATCGTTTATAAAGTTAACTTCTAAATCTAAACCGTTTTGGCCTTCCCATCACAAATCTAAAATGAGAGTATTTATATTAACGCGAAATTCAAACTCTGTAAGTTGTAATGAAGCTAAATAGTTCATTGGAATAGCTCTTGCAACAGAGAATCGTTGTTTATATTATACCTATCTCGAAAATTAGCGTTTGGTATCTCAAAATTTTCGAGGAGAAACTATGAAACGGAAAGCTATCGGCCTTTATTGTGACCACCTTTAACACCTCAGCGTGAACATGTGGCATGTATATAATATGGTACAGGAATCGGCGACTATTGCAGAATGGAACGAATAATTCTATAGTATTTGGCGATGAATCACGAGTTTCCTTGTGGCAATATGATGGTAGAGTAAGGGAGTGTCATGTGTTAAATGGGACATAAGACCATCTCGGTTAATACGACCAGAGGATGCCCACAGGAGGGAGATACATCCCCACTTATGTGGAGCCTAATAGTAGACGAACTCTTATGCGGACTGACGGATTTAGGCATATCTTGTCAAGGGTATGCTGATGATATTGTCATATACGCAAGAGGCAAATTTGAGAATACCCTCTGTGACATAGTTCAAAGAGGTTTGAACTTCACGAGAAGATGGTGTCAATCGATGGGACTCAATGTCAACCCCACTAAGACAACCCTAGTAGTATTTACCAGGAAAAGAAAATCCAATCTTATATAGAAAAATATAGAATGGAGAGCAGAAGTTAAATATCTAGGCCTTACCCTAGACAGTAAACTTCTATGGAGCAAACATGAATTTGAAGTAACCAACAAGGCCAAAAGAGCTCTGATGGTGTGCAGAAACTTTGCAGGAAAAAATTGGGGATGCAACCCAAAAATACTGCTTTGGATGTATACAGCGATAGTGAGACCAATCATCACCTATGCATCAGTAGCATGGAGCAAAAGAACTAATCTGGCCACCGCGAGAATTAACCTCTCGAAAGTGCAGAGATTAGCATGTGTATGTATAACGGGGGCTACGAGAACCTGCCCAACAGCAGCTATTGAAGTAGTATTGATTCTTGCCCCTTCACATAGTAGTAGAGGGTGTGGCGAAAAGAACCGCACTAAGAATGGTCAGGAAGGAATGATAGGCATAGGCTCAATCTCCTGACGGTGATCAAACCTGGATATGCCCGGGATGATATGTTAAAAAAATTTAGCTTTGTGAAAGAATTCACCATAAAGCTAAGTAACAGGAGCGAGTGGGATCATAACACCATCTTGAACTTGAATAGAAATGCCATCAAGTGGTACACTGATGGCTCCAAAACGGCAGAAGGAACTGAAATAGGAATATATGGGCCTAGAACTACATATTTCGAAAGCTTGGGAAAATACCCAAGTATATTTCAGGCGGAAATACACGCTATTGGAGTTCATTACGGATAGGAACTATCGGAAGCAGGAGATTATCATCGTATCTGATAGTCAAGCAGCCATCAAGGCGCTGAACTCATATGAAATCAGCTCCAAGATGGTCTGGGAATGCCTAGGGAAACTAAATGAGCTAGGCAAAAGAAATAAAGTAACCCTCTTGTGGGTTCCGGGTCACACAGAAGTGGAAGGAAACGAAATAACGGATAACCTCGCAAAAAAAGGAGCTGGAATGCCTTTTGTAGGGCCTGAACCCTTTTGCGGGTTAAGTAGCAGTACAATACTGAAGAAACTAAAAATGGAAATGGAGCAGAGAAAATCCAGTTACTACTAGTTTACAAGATATTCCAAAAAGATAATACTCGACTGCATACCGGAAATAATGTAAATTTTCTTGGATGACCCAAGAGACTATCAAGTCTCTCAGCTGTTGACCACGGAATATTATCGAACAGAATTTTTCAAGGCTTTCATGGTGTTACGTTTTTAATCGTAAGCATTGTACATGATTAAGAAAATCCTTTGCATGCCTTCATCTCCAGCGTGCTCAAATAGATAGCCTGACAGTTTTATGTCCAAAAATTTACTACCGAAACTTAAATTTAATATCACGCCATTGTACTTTCAAGTACCCACGTACTACACTTCGTATGTCGGCAGTCGGATGTTGTGACACTTCCCGATTGAATTTTTCGATGCGGACTTTCGCTTTAACGGATGACCGCCTCAGTAACTTCCCGAAACGACTCGCTCCAGCACTGTATACGAGGAGACATAAAATGTGCTCTCCGCGCACTATAAAATCGCCTGGTACGCGCGTCAAAATAACTACTTATCTGTTATACGACCGCTACTTATCTCCGTGAGCGTAAAACGGGTTACCGAACAGGCGGTGGAATTAGGAACGTTTTAAAATCTCTTTTTTCTTTTGATAGCGTTTTCGACGTCAACTCGGTCGAGGTGTGCTATGGCGTTGACTGCGCCGCCTACCTATCATCCGCGGATGAGGGCATGGCACGTACGCTGTCATCGAAGCGGAAGACGCATCTTTCTTTCCATCCGAGCGGTGAGCCGTTTCCCTCCCTAAGTCTCCCAATTTCAGTCAAGTATAAAACACGTCGAGTAGACGACCGGCGGGCTTTTAAAGGATAAAACAAACTCGTTTTATAATTTATGTGTTCGAGTAACAATTTCCGACAAACTAATAAAATTGGATAACCGCCGTCGAGTATAAAACGAAGAGACGAAAGCTTCTTTCAAAAAGAAAAGAAGAAATAGGAAAAGAAGCGATATAAGAATCTTATCGTCACCTCGCAATCTGAAATGCTATTTCCGCTTTATCGATTAATTTACCTTTTTTAACTCGATATGCTGTAATAGGGTGTAAGTATGCTTACGGTGGGAAGTAAATATATGAATTTTCGAGTATCTTATTTTTATATTTTTCTGTTATAACTAGTATTAAACTAGTGTTAAAATTAATATCATTTTGAAAGTGAAAAACTGAAGAATTACAAATCATCCTAACCCCGTGCTCCACCTAAAGGTACTACACAAGGCTACCTACCTCTAAGTAGTATATGGATTCCATAACAATTGAAGTGTTCCTACTCTAACATAATAATTTCCCTATGATTGTTAATAACAAAAACAAAATGTTAAAAACGTGTGTAACACTCGGTTGATATTAGCATGCATATGTTTACCTTTCCAAGGACCTTCATTTCTACTGGTCAACTTAATGTATTATACGAAGGAAGTTGTATATATACTATTGTGATTTTCAAGCTAATGTTTTTACGGAAAAGAAAAAAATAAATAAATAACTTTCTAATTAGATCTGTCTTTTCTTTGCAGATACCTTCCTACAATGATAGACACAATGCAAACTCAATCCACTAGATGGCTATAAAATACCGTATATATCCAAGATATCTAAAGTTTACCACTTCAGATGCGCACTAGTGGTCTCCCCTCTTACTAACCAATGAATAGTTTCTTTATTATTCTTACAGTTACGAACTCGCTGGCCTGAGGGCTGTACGACTGGGTCCTCCTAAATCACTAACTTGTTTACTATCATGCCTTTACTTTGTTTAATACTGAATTTATAGTTTCATTCTTAATAATTCAATGTATCAAATGTGCTTTCGTTAATAAAACAGTGTAATCATTAATAACATGTATAATTTATTAATAAGTTTATATCAGAAACATATAAATGGTATGAGAACTCTTACTCAAGGTGAGTATATTTGTTTGGAATATTCAAACAAGTATTATCAATTATCCAGTATAATTTGGATTCTTTAATTCAAAAAGGAACTTTTAAAATATCCCGCGCTATCATAAGAGAATAGAAAACCACCAACCACGTTTGCCAACTTATAAAAGTTCAGAATTTTAATCTCATACGAAATAATAATAACCTCAAAATATTATAGACGTTATAAATTCATTTATACAGAAATTTAAACAATGTTTTGACCAGATACCTCGTTTACCGGTTTATACAGACGCCAGAGTACCTCCGAATGTGATTTCCTTGTAGTGACAATCCAGATTCGCTCGTATATTCAGTTAAAAGGCCCAGACCAGGAGAATAATATCGGTAGCAGAAAAATTCAGGGAAACAGACCTCCTTCGTTACATTCAGGATGTATGATTAGACTCGGAACAGCAAACACATGCATACTCCCATGTAGAACAAGTAACCCAGGTGTAGTAGACACAGCAAAATTTCTTATAATGTCGAACAATCCTCACGTTTCTTTTGTATATTTTCAGAATAGAGTAATTACATGAACTTACATAGAAGATCCCCTTCAATACCAGATGTAACACAGGAAAACCATTTAATTCATTTCACTTGATAAAAATAAAAGTAAACCTTTTTTAGAAGCTTTTTTATCAACAACCCCCGTCACCAAGGATTTTCATCATTTTTTCACAACGAATTACATTAGGTCACTACCTCATTCAAGTAAAGTGAATACCTAGGATACCAGGATATCGTACAGTTGCCAGACGATAAATTATTCTCGATTTCCATGATTACTACTACGATCTAACCCAAATTATACTGGACTTACAAACAGGTGTGTACATAAAGTAATAATTACATTTCAATATGGTTGGTGGTTTTCCTCTTATGAAACGCAGCAATACTTAATAAATGGGAGGATATTGAATGAGAATTTAAGATGGAAACCTTATCATTATAACTGAAGACATTTGCAAAATTGTCGATCTGAAACTACAATATGTATCTATAAAAGATAACAATTGTAGGACGACTTTACGCCACTACACGTGCGTTAATTAGCTTTAATTAATAATTAAATCACATTAAAAACGTGTGTAACACTCGGTTGATAGCATACATATGTTTTACCTTACTTTAGTGCTACTGGCCAACCTAATATATTCTACGAAGAAAGTCGTATAATACATTAATACGTACTTAATAAATATAAGAAAATCGAAGGAGAATTTAAGATGGAAATCTCATTATTAACGTGAAGATATTTGTTAAATCATCGATCTGAAACTACAATATGTATGTATAAAGGATAACAATAACTGTAGGACGACTTTAATCCACTATACATGCATTAATTAACTAATGTTAATTTATAATTAGGTCACATTAAAAACGTATTGCTATGGATAGGCAACCCATGTTTGCTGAGTGTATTTCAAGTTGCATAGTTTTGTTTACTTTCTTCCGAGCTGTTGTTCAATTGACCGAGAGTCTTCACAAATTTAGTTTTTATTTTGTATAATTTAGTTATAGAGGTTTTTGAATCATTTTTAATTTATTTAGTGATAGTTTTTTTTTAATTAATTCCATTCATTTATTTGTCTATTGTTTGTTAATGTAGATTTAATGCGGATTCTACTAGATTTTGTCGGTGAATTGTACGACTGCGTTGCACGTTTTTGAGAGAGGGTTTTCGTAAGAAAAACGATTGTAGAATTTTGTTAAGGACTTCCTTGTTCGACTATTGACGTGAGTAGACGTATTTTTGTATATCATTGTTGCCATTTTGTAATTCATTTGATATCGTAATTTAATTCTGTATTTGTCTTTTATATAGCCAATCAAGGAATTCTTATTGTAATAAATGTTAATATATTGAAGTGTGCACATTATAGATATAAGATCATTTATTATTTTTGTTCGGGAAGTTACATTTTAGTTTTTTTTTTCTCGTTATATTTTAAGGAGTTAATTTTATGTTTTCCAATTTTGCTCTTCTTTTTTATTTTTCATTCACCTCGGTTGGGTGAGTAGAAGCATTGTTCTTGCTTTTAGTTTTTGCTTTAATGTAAATTTCTTGCTTTTGTCCACGACTTTGATTTTAATTTGTTGAAACCACGTAGATTGAAATTGAAAGATTTTGTATAATCTTCCTGAACAAACAAAACTTTTGCTTTGCATAGGAAATAGCATTGTCCTATTTTAATTTTTAACAAGTTGTAATTTAACCTATTTTGAAAAAAATAAATTTGATTGTTAATTTGCGTCATGGGGTTGATTTTTATTTTTCATTTCAAAATTCAGTTTTGCAATTTTTCATTTCAATTAATTCAGTTAGATACACAGCAGTATGTAACGCTCGGTTGATATTAGCATACATATGTTTCACCTTACCAAGGATCTTCAGTGTTACTGGTAAACTTAATGTATTATACGAAGAAAGTCGTATATATACTTAATAAATGGAAGAAAACTTAATGAAAATTTAAGATAGGAATCTCATTATTGACGTGAAGATATTTGCTAAATTGCCAATCTGAAACTACAATATGATACATATTGTAGTTTCAGATTCAATATGCTAATATCAACCATAACGTTTTTAATGTGACCTGATTATTATTTATTTAGTTAATTAATGCATGTGCCGGCAGTACGGCTGAGAAGGAAGGGTGCATCATTGCCAATCTTGAAAGTCAAGCAGCAATATGCAGTACCGGTTGTTGGTTGGGTCACCATTCGGACAACACTTCTCAGTGGCTCGGTGTGTTCCGGCACTCTAGCCAAGGGCCTTCAAGGCCTGTAGTGCTGAGTTATTATTATTATTAATTAATGCATGTATAGTAGCTTAAAGTCGTCCTACAACCTACAATTATTGTTATTCTTTATAGATACATATTGCAATTTCAATCCAAGTCCCAGACCTTGTTACTGATAGCCGGCAAATTATTGTTATCCGTCTGCATTTTGAAGAGACAGCCTCCACGTCTTCTAAATTCCGACAGCAGTAGCGTTTTCAGGTAGCTGCTCTCTTCTACACTTCATGAAGTTGCAGCAAGATAGAAGTAGCGATCAAAAAACAGCAGTACCTATTATAACACTTAACAATAACTTAATTCTAATTATTCTAATCAATAATGATAATAATACCTCAGCACTACAGGTCTTGAAGGCCCTTGGCTTAGGGTGCCGGAACACACCGAGTCGCTGAGAAGTGTTGACCAAATGGTCACCCAATCAACACCCGAGATCGCATATTGCTGCTTACCTCGCAAAATTGCCACCTTTCCTTCTCATCCGTACTACCGGTATTCTAATTGTAGTGTATATAGAGTTTAAGTATAATATATGTATTCTGTATATAGTTAGATAACTATTTTTACCCTTGTGTTATTGACACGCAGCAATGTTTATAAATGTAAATACAATTTGTGATCAGCCTCTCTTCCCAATAAACAGTGCAATAGTAAATACTCCACCAGCATACTTTACACTAATCAATAGTAATTAAACTAAAGATTTATATCTCAAATACTTATTAATGTTAAAGCTATAATTTAACACTAATTCAAAACACTAAAGACTATAAAATTGTCAATCATAAATATCTACTACCCTACAAAACTATCTAAATATCATGTCGTAACCTATCTAGTTCCTTACCAATCGTACCTACGTGAGCCCTAGTCCAAAAGAATTTTACACCCCTCTCACGCAACATAACCCCAGTATCTATCAACAAATTAGTCGGCTTTTTTTAATTTCCCTAACGCCTTTAATGCAGATAAACTATCAGTTATAATTCGCACGACCCGTATAATATCCACTCGCGCCTAATATAACGTGTTGCTTGATTTATCGCAATAGTTCTGCCTGAAAACTATTGGAATGATTCCATAATTTAAACTTTTGATTATATATTTCCATACCTTTATTATAAACAACAAAAGCCGCCCCTGTACCACCCTCACCCTTCGACCCATCCGTAGAAATTTCTAAACTCTCTCCAAAAGTGCTTATAAATTTATCGTAAGTCATACTTTTCAATTCTCCAGGATGAATTCGGGCCCCTATATCTACTCGTTTTCCTATATCGCCCGGTTCTAATCTAACTCCCGTTGCCGTAATTAAACCCTGAAAGCCTATTTTATTCACGTTATTCCTATGAAATTTAATCTCCCTTAAACGTAAATCTACTGGTAATATACCAAAATAATGCACGCCGCGGCTACCGAAATAGATGTATACGTTTTCGCGACCCTAACCGTAAATAATCTTTGCGCCGCGATTAATTTTAAACCCAGATCACTCCCGCGTACAGCATTACCGGTTCTGTAGCGCCCCTGTAAATACATACTCCCGAGTTACCATACAAACCCCACGTGACCCTAGCCGATGCTCTAATTTTATTACTCATTTCTCTTCTTTTCGTGGTAACATATTGAATATGCGCTTTAAAATTCAATTTATCATCTGAAATAATCCCGAGATATTTAACAAATTTTTTATAATAAATTCAACCCTTCCCCCAATTTAAATATAGTATACGATTAGTATACAGAGACTTATTAATTAATTTTTCTCAAGGAAATGCTATAGACACTGGCGCCCATCCATTTGAAGTAATTTCGTCTCTTTGTCTTTAAGAAGTTTACTTTTCTTGTAGTTTCCATTGAAGACAGAAATCTTCTAAGTTCGAGGACGCTGCTGCTAGTTTATTTCCTGTACTATCAGCGCGCTCTCGGAAAAGTTTAATAAGCGGAGCGTTTTTCCCGACGGAAGGCAAATAGAATTCGTGAATCCGTCCGACGTTTTTGCGTCGCGTCGTCGCCCCTAACTTTATTGACATACGAATTCGGGTGCACGAAGCTGAGCACGCAGCGCATCCGGCTTCTTCGCCGGTGAGTTGCATCTCCCGTAACTCCCTCGGAACGCTTGTTTGTTCTCGCCGAGCAACTACACACGGATGAAACTAAGTTGTCCTATTTCCGCTTCTTCCACCTCTTTACCCAGTTCGTCGCTAGGTTGCACTTTTATCACGGTATTTTTTTAGCATAGCTACGTCGAATATGGCCTGCAGGCGAACTGTGGTCTAACGTAATAAAACATTATTGGGTTAGTTGTGGAGTTGAATTCCTTCACTCAGATGCATATGTGAATGCAAGGTAATTTTTGGACTACTAACAGTTGGAATCAGTCTAGACCTAGACGATAGTCTATGGTTTACGCAAGCAATTCTCCAAAGACGTCAGTCACAAAGCTGAAATCTTAACAAAACAACTGCCTGCATGGAACATGTCGCTGATAATCATCTGTCAAAACTTCATACACGAAGAGGAAGTAGAAATTCTCCTCTGACCTATTCGCTCTCCAGATTTAAACCTTATCGAGCATAGGTGGGATATGGTGACCTTGCAGGAACTTCTTCGTCATCTACAACACTCCTGGGATGAGATCTCACAAGATGGCATTGATTATCTCATTCAGTGTATGTCCTGGAGAGTTAGACAGTGCATAAACATTTTATTGATACATTTTTGCTGATTGTTGGTTCTTTTTCCTAATTGTTATGATTTACTACTCAAAACGAACAGTTAAGATTTACTACTTAAAATTGTCAAAATTCCGCTTTGTAATCCAGCTCCTTCAAGGTATTGCAATTTTTTGGCATGTAGTTAATTTCTGCAATCTCGGAGATATACATATAGACCAGTAATTTCTCGTAATTGAAATCCATTTAAATCACTTTTATTAACCAACTCACTAGGTTTAGTACATTCAGCAATATTATGTCTACCATGGCACTGCCGGCGTATTGGTGGACGCCTGAAATTGCTAAACTACGCGGGCAATACCTACGCTTAAAACTAATTGCGCAGAGAGCCAGAAACCGGTAGGAAGCCAATGCTAGGTTGGCAGTGTATAAAGAATCCTACGGCGCCAGATTAACGAAAGTAAGGCGCGCCATCGAAAAAAAAACTGCTTTCGGACGTAGACTCTGACCCTTAGGGCTGAGTTACAACATCCTCATCCACAGACTTGGAGTCATGAGGTCACCCGCTAATCTGGAGCCTGTCAAAATACGATACATCGTGAAAGTGCTCTTCCCCACTCATCCTTCTAGGGGGAGGAGAGACTTCGTTGAGGCGTCTGGCCTTCCGCTCTGCCGCGAGGAAAAATTGAGAGTGGCGAGTTGGCTATGCCGAAGACATCACGCTGCTCACTACCGCGCGCGATGTCGCGCTGGCCCAGTTGAAACTTAACCAGGCTATGAGAAGGATGGACCAGTGAATGGGGAGTCATGGTCTGACCCTTGTTCTACATAAAACCGAGGTTGTCGTCCTTTCCAAACAGCGAATTAACACGAGAGTAACCCTACGGATAGGAGACATGGAGATCACGACGCGGCCTGCGGTAAAATACCTCGGAGTGCTAGTAGATAGTAGACTAAAATTACTTTTTGGCCTCAGATTCTTTGCACTGCGGATAGGGCGGCAAAGATGATTGCAGATCTGGGCAAACTGCTGGCTAACATCGGCGGTCCTAGCCCAAGCAAGCGAGGGCTGTTGATGGCGGCGGTGTAGTCTGTTATTTTGAATGGGGTAGAAGTGTGGGCAGGTGCTTTTAGAAGCAGCTATACCGCAAAAGCTATAGCCCAAGTTCAGGGAAGGGCTGCACTGTGTCGGAACCTGCGGTGCTTGTAGTAGCGGGGATCATTCCGGTGGTGCTGCTCGCCCAGGAAGAAAAGCGTGTTTACACGAAGAAACGTGAAACTGGGGAAGAATATACCTCCAGGGAAAGGGATATCAGTATGGTCACATGGCAACGCAGGCTGATCCTGAATCTCTGCCCTTGGATCATGCAAGCCCATAGGGAGATAGACTTCTATCTCACTCAATTTTTAACCGGGCACGGCTACTTCATGTCTTACCTACACCGTATGGGGAAGACGGATTCTGGATGCCTGTATTGCCCCGATGAATTTAATGATATCAATCATACTTTCTTGTATGTCGGAGATGGGCAAATCGGAGGGAGCTGGAGGGGGGGGGGGGGGTGAGGCTGCGATTGGCCTCTTTGCCAGATCATTATCAAAAATTGATGGAGAGCGAGGACTGCCGGACGAACGTCACCCGGTACGTGCACCACGTCCTTCGCAAGAAAAAAGGCGACTTAGGTCGCAACATGGGATTGGAATACTGAATATTTATTTAATTATTTAGTCATTAATATGTGTTAATCTGGTTCCCTATTAACCTTAACATTGTCGTGTGGCCTCTATACAGCCAAAATAAACAGATCCAGCCCGATATAAACGGTTCCGGGCTGGTGTCTAGGACAGGAGACAGGAGGTATTTTTAGCTAGGCTTCTAGGAGTCCAATGCTTTGTGCGTAAATGCATTTTTACCTTCCACAAAAAAAAACCATGGCACTGTCAGAACTGTTTTTGTTGTTGTGTATTATTGGCAAGAAAACGCAACTTGTCATGAATAGTTTGATGCTGACGTGAGCGTGCGAAAAAAATTAATCTCATTTAAAAGTTATTAGGTACCACTTCACGCACACTATCAATTTTTTACGCACTGCTGTCAATAATGGCATGAAAATGCAGATGTAAGAACGGATCTAGAAACAAAAGCAGGTAAATTTCTAAACGCTATATTACAAGCTGTTATTTTTGTTTTTCTTGATATTTTCCTTTTTAGTGCATAGTGTGCTTTCTAATCTACAGTTTATTAGCATATTTTCTTTTCAATCTTTGTATATTTTTACACCTAAGTATCCAAATGACTATGTTTGCTCTGTCTGTCTTCCATCAAGTTCATTTTTTATTCTTGACTCGTTGTTTCCGATTTATGTACAATATTATTTGCCATCACTTTAGTCGTATTAATGTCTATTTTCAAATTTCTTGTTTTTAGAGCTGTATTCCAAAGATTCAAGTGCATTTGATGCCTGTTCGATAATAATGATAAACAGTGGACATCGCAGCTAAAAAATTTTATTTCTTACAGTGCGTAATAATAAAGCCTGTATCCTGTACTTAGTTAATTTTAGGAAAATTTGTTGTTTTTTTTTTATACGAAAATAATACTAATATATTTCGTTTTTAAGAGATACACAAGTCAAGACTTTGTTTTTCATTTTTATTTACGTCTTCAAAATTGTAACTTACATATTATTATTTTAGATGTAAGCGCCTTGTCGTGAAATCCTTAGACTCAGCTCAAAAAAATCAAGTCCTCATTTTGTCGTATCGTCTTCGCATCTCGTTGAAAATGTTGGTATAAGAAATCATAATGATATCCATTCCTATTTTCTTTTCGTTACATTACAGTAATATTTCTGGTTGGTCAATTATAAGCACTTCAACTGCTTAAATCAATATCTTTCTGTTAGTTAACCATTCTATGGCTATCTTGTATAATGAATCTCACTAACAATGCCTACCAACTTATACATATTAAAATTTCTTTTGTTAAACTTTTGAACTAGTATCGATACCAAGGAAACCAGATTAAAATCATACAGTTACCGTACGATGAATTTATATTCCTAATTACCACAGCTACGATGCAAGATAATTAACAATATATTCTGGATTCGCAAACGGGTACGTACATAAGATAATAATTACATTCATCATTAGTTTTTCCACAACAATATCTATGATTCTTAAACGTTATTAATTAATCATTGCATGATTCCCTATATCATAAATTTCTTTTCTGTTATTAACAAAAAATTAATATCAGAACTTAGCATAAACAGCACGAGTCATAATTCATTCTTTAAGTACGCAACCCATTTTTAAAACTTGAATTCCTACGTTAAAACATGTTTTATTATTTTGTTTAATATAGAATTACCCAATTTAACTATTACTAATTTCAATCTTTGATACCGACTCCATTACATTAGTAAACATTATTAAACATATTTGCATTTGATTACTTCTTCAATAAAAGTATTTTTTTCTCATTATAGAAACTCAGCCAAAGCTTTTAGCCGACTAGTACTCCAACTTCATTATATAAAACAACCGCTAGTGGCAATAAAATACGTGTATAACGCAATTTATTATATTCTGTTGGCACGCCGAAAAGCACGTAACATACATAAAATTTAATATTTCAGGACGTAAATACAATCGGCCATATTTACGCGGGCCGTATAAATACATAGATTATTTTCACCGAGCCCCCGTTTCCGGAAATGACGCACGTTTACATGCAAGTCGTCTCGTTTTTCGAGCGTTATTTTTCACCATCACGTCGCTGTCCATTTTGCCAAATGTGTGCTTCGGTTGAATCAACGCACCATCGCATATTAAAAATATACAAGTACGTTAGTCTCATTGTTATTTTAGATCGTGGATTTTGAATCAAAATTTAAGCAAATTTTTACATTGATGTACGTTTTTTATAAATAATTCAATATACATGAAATGCAATGTAAATTTATATGAGTGACAATCCATTTTACATGATAAAAAGGTGGTCCTGATAAAAACTAATTATACTTATGGAAAAGTACTGCTATGATATCTAAGGTATGAAATCTATTTGAAAATCATTTAGAACAGGATTCTAAACTAAATGAATAAGTAATTCAAAAGTGAGACGTGTGCTCAGTTGCCTACATTACAGGCGAATTATGAATTTGTTAAAGATAGTTATTTAAAATGGACAACATTAGCATTGGATGCTAAATATTGTCTTATTATAATGTACACTTTATTTTATATGTTAATTCAAGCTTACCTGGTATCTTTTATATGTTTGCGTATATTTTGCTCGGAGAGTTTTTTCATTCTTCGGAATGTTTTTTTTTAACGTTTGGCGTATTCCTCTCAAACTAGAGAAAATAAGGGTATTTTAATTGTGGGTTAGCGATATCTTTCAAAATTCAGGTTGGCTGGCCTGTTGCGATAACGATTGAAGGCTGCTAACCGAAATAGCTGGTTTGAATCCTCATTCTGTTGGTGGCTACCAGAGACGACGGTTGTCTTAATTTCCTATAACGATTGTTTGCCACAATTTGAAAAAAAAATATCAAAGTTCCAAGAAGTGTTACCTAAAAAAAGTATCGATACAACTCCTGTATATTTAAATCCTTATCGAATACCTGCATTTTGTCAAGAAATTTCCTATAAAAATTTTCCTACGAAGAATTCCTGACCAGATTGCCTTTCCATGCCATTGACCGAGACCGGGGGCCCGTTCCATTAGAAACTCCATCCCGTACCAGAGTTTGTCAAGCGTCGTGTCCACTTCAAGTTAGTATTCAATTGAATCACCACACCTAAAAACAGAAAAGAATTAATTCAGCTTCCTTTCATTATTAATCAGAAACTTAGATTTTTATTTCGCTATACGATAATTGGAGTTAGTTTTATAATTACCGCCTTTTTAAGTTAATTATTTAAGGAATTTTAATATTTAAGAGTTATATATAAAAATCACTGAGTTTCATCTGTGATAAAATAGCTATCTTTAACAAATATCGTTATAACAGATAATCGTTTGCTTTAAAATTTAGTATTTGCTGTTTACGGGTAGATGGCGCCGTTATTTATTTTGAAATTTAATATTATATATTTATATGGCATTTCCACAACCTCTTCAGTCTTTTAAAATACCAGGAAAGTTCGAAGACGTGCTTTATATTAAATAATTTGTCTTATATAGTATTTTACTGATTCCAACATACTGCTGTGGATTGGCACCCCGGGGGTTATAAATTCTGTGTTATGTTATTATTAGAGATCAATCTTTGTCGATGCGTCGGGGAAATTCTTTCAGAAGTTAATATTTTATTTTTAACTAAGATTTTGTTTGATGAATTTAAGTATTTTATTGTACAGCTGTTTAAAGTTATTTCGTTCATTTGTACTTATTGCCTTCGTCAGTATTGTATATATATTGTGTTCATTGTTATATTCAAGAGATTTTCTTTGTATTTTATGCGCTGCGAGTGCACGCATCTATTTTGTTATATGTATGCGATGTAGGGCCTCAAAAAGGGAGTTCTTTGAAAGTTACCGGTGAGTACATGTCTTTTATTTTCTTTGATGCCATTTTTGGTAAATTCATTTTTATTTTAAAATGTAGTTCGGTTTAATTGAATTTTTTCAGCTTTCAAGGAACTCTTTCATTAAATAATTGCTGTTGTGTTTAATTGTGTACACACATTGAATGTAAGATCAGTTATTGTAATTTGCTTTAGAAGAAATTGTGTTTTTTTGTTTAAAGTGTTTAATTTTCCGTTTCGTAGTTTTCAATTTAGTTTTGAGTAATTAATCACCTCGGATTAGGTGAAGTTAAGCATTGAGCTTGTAATTATATTTCAATTTAATATTATTATATTTGTTTTACCACGTTTAAATTAATTTTTGTGTGTTGTAATTTTAAGACCACGTGGATTTTTTTGTGCGATTTGGATTTTCTTCTAGAACAAATCTACCATTTTCTTTGATAAAGGATTTGCATCGTTCTTGTTAATTGTAGATTCATGCAGGTTTTGTTTTCGGCCAGAATCTTATATTCATGGTTTTCATTTACCCTGCGAAATTGTAATTAAATGTTTTTTTTTTTTTAAATAGTAAATTTTGATTACTTTCACCCACATTGTACTTTTCTTGACTAGATTAGTAAACCTGAGATCAGATAATCTTTTGCGCCCCCCTTTTAAATTTTATCCACTGAGCTAGTAAATTGTAATTTAAATCATTTTTTTTTTATTTTCAATTTCATTTTACATTTATGCTTGTACCATCAGGACACAGCAATACGTACCTTGTGATCAAAGAGTTTCAATGATGATGAAACCTAGCATTTGGTTAAATAAATAAAGATTTAAGCTTGTTTTTATTATATTTTTTTTATATTTTTATTTGTACAGTTAGTGTTTTACATCGATTTTCGATAATTACTTATTTCAAATTTTAATAAACCGAGAAGGGGCTTTTAGGGTCCGCCCGTTAGGTACGTCTGCCTATTCGTTAATAAGCGTCCGGAGTACGATTTTGCAGGTGGGAAGTCACATTTCACAGTTTGCTTTCACTTATTAGAGAGGTCGCTGGGTGTATTGAAACCACTATTTTAATTTAATTGATTTTATTGAAAAAAAAAAATAAATAAATCTTAAACGGACAAGCTAAATAATAATAATATAAATTGAATATAATAATAAATTTGTATTGAAATTTTTCAAAATAAAATTTTTAAATTCCCGGGCATTGTGTTCTGAAAAACAGAGTGGTACATATATAGATCATTCTAGAAGAGAATTGATGAGGTATGTCTATTGAATCCTTCAAACATCGAAAAAAAAGGTTTACGGATTTAAATTAACTTAGACCATATTTTTTCAAAAAGTGCATATCTGATTCATGTCTTAGCTATTAACTTGATAATGACCGGAATTTGAACACTAAACTGAAACAAGATTTGAAGGAATTGTGAACAAAATACTTAAATTAAATTGCCGTGATTTGCATTAAAACGAATGGGCCAATTTATATTTATCTTATGGGTAAACTGCTGACTGAAGCAAGCCATTAAAGGAGAAATATTAATTTTATGCGAAATATATTCTCCAAAGTTATTATGACTGTATAGACTCCACTTCGAGTCGTTCCATTCCAGGAAACATAAAATAAAAATTAAGCAGGCTTTCGGAATACAAATAAGTCCCTAAGGCAAATATCAAGTCGGCCTAATGGCAATTAAAGTAATATCGAATTCGGATTTCATATATTATGAATCTCATACAAACATATCTACTTGAACCTAGGGCGTCCCATATACCGCGCGTTGATATAATATTCACGAAGGGTACGCCATCTGCCCGTGGACTCGGGAGAAACATAAATTAGCCTAATAAAACCTGTCACATAAAAGCAAAATAAAAGAAACATTAGCTTCAGAATATCTGCTCCGCCAATGATGCCGCCAGTAATGTATTACTTACGGCCGTATCGGATGTACAGGGTGAGTTATATTTGAATTTTTATTTATAAGTGATTATGTGCAGACTTTACGGTAGATCCATAAATAAAATCTCGCCATTTAGCGAGTCTCCATTACTGTTAAGGCGGTGTATGACAGTAAGTAATGTTCTGGCAGAGTAGAGGATATTCGAAAGAGACTGTATAGAAGTGGCAGGGCTTTATACGCAATAAAAAGGTCGTAAAGTATCGCGACTTACTTTATCGACCATGGCGCGATATGGGAACTAAAAAGGTGTGAGATTAAGTATTGGTGGGGGTTGAGTTAGAGCCGTATGAAGTATGGCTGGATATGATTTAATTCTGGCATTAGAAAGAAGTATGTTTGGCGATATTTTGTCTGAGTAAGAGCTAAGATAGCTCCTGCGATGATGACATCAGAAGATGAATAAATTGGATTATTGCTACAGAGCTATTAAGGGATAGTTGGTTTATCTTAAAAACAACGATGAAATGTGGCATCTACTTTTAATAAGAGTTTTGGAAGTTACTGAACATTGTTTAGTATGAGGGTATAGTAATAATAGAATATGACAAAAACACAAAACAATTCGATTTAAATACGCAAATATACGTGATGTTTAGATACATTTAAGGAAGAAAACTACAGTAAAGCCCATACACAATAAACGAATATTGGTAATCTGCCTTCGCTGATAGACAACAACAGGATTATAAAATACTTTTTATACTTATCTTGCATAATATGCAATTTCATGCACTCAAAAGTGTGCGTAACGTAAAACTTATACTACCTATATTACTGCCTGGAGTAAAATTGGTACTTTCTGAAGGTACCAAATGTACGCTAATGCATTGACACTCCTGGCGACATTTAAGAACTACAGTAATTAAACTGTTAAATCACTGTCAAACATTAATATACGTACTTGGCAGCTATGCTTAATAGTATCGTAAGATCCAATAAAACTATCCTGATCCTACTCTACTTTCCGCGAAGTCCATATCAATGTCGTATATCGATCGTTCATTAGCCTACCGAGAACTCGCAACTTGGCAGAGCGAAGATTCTGAAAACTAATAGACTTTTATGTGTCTATATAATATCCTGTGTGTGTATACGCCATAAGCAATCCGAATGGTTTTGCGAAGTGTACGGCCGAAAAGATATAAAGTCAATTTACCAGCAAAAGTTGTTTACAATTCAATTTATCACTCGCTCAAGTATTACGTATTGCTGTGTACTGACTGAATTGAAAATGCAAAATGAATATTAAAAATGAAAAATTAAATTAGCTAGCTCAACGGATAAAATATTTAAAGGGCGCAAAAAAAACAATTAAACTCAGAGTTACTCCCGCGAATTAAAACTTGAATCTAACCACGAAAAGTAGTTTGTGGGTGAAAGAAATCTGACTTTCTTAATTACCCCAAAAATTGAAAAGGTTTAATTAAAAATAAAAGAACAGAATTTTAACTCAACAACGATAAACAGCAATCAACTTTTATTATAAAAAAAAATATTAATTACAAATTTGCAGAAAAAAACTCGCGCACAGAGGGTTCTGGCCTAAATTTAAAAACTGCACGTGATTCTAAATTACAATAGGACAATGCTATTTCCTATATCAAAGCAAAAGATAAGTTTGTTCAGGAAGATAATCCTATTATAGCAATGCAATCCACGTGGTTTCAAATTAAAACAAACTAATTTCGTGGACAAACACTAAAAATTTAAAAATGAAAAACTAAATGCAAGAACAAAGCTTCTCTTCACCCAACCCGAGGTGATTAATAATTTACAACTATAATGAAGAAAAAAACTAACTTAGAAATATATCTTCCTGTACAGAAATAATAAATGATCTTACATCTATAATGTGTACACATCAATATAATAACAATTATTATTAAGCGAATTCCTTAATGGACAGGAATAAAACAAATAAGGCGAACCAAATTGTGATATCAATTGAATTAACAAAATGGCAGCAAAGATTCAAAAATGCAAGTACTTACGCTAACATCTACCAAGGAACTGCTTGATAAAATTGCTACCGCTGCGTACAACGCAGCCGCATAAATCACCGACAAAATCTACTAAAATAAACATTAACTATACATCACAAACAATAGACATCTTAATGAAAGGAATTAATTTAAAAAAAAACTGAACACTTAACTAAATAAATCATACAATCAACTCATTAACTAAATCTTATATAAAAATAAAATCTACATCTGTGAAAATCCTCTCGAAACATTGACAAAGGTTGAACGGAGTAAACATGACAACATCGGCAACTTAAATACACTCGCGGTAATGAGCAGTATGTATTACGCAGACGCGTATTTCGGAAACTTTGCCTTGCCGACTTTCGAGTTCTCTGTAACTTATATCAGATATTCTTCATAATTCACACAAGATAGGTACTAAAGGGGACATAACGAACAGATGCTTTTTATTGTCATTGGTTAATTTACAACAAAAATGTAATATAAACTAAGAATTTTGGAAGATGTTTTCTTAACGTACCCACACAAGTTTAAAACGTGTTATGTCAATGATGAATTTCTGTTTTATTGCTTTTTGAACTGATCCATAAGATAAACTTATAAAAAAACATATTACTTTTTATTACACCATTTAGTAATTTAGCAAATATCTTCATGTTAATAATAAACTTTCCATTCTAAATTCTCATTCAATCATTCTTCCACTTATTAAGTATATATACGAATTTCTCCGTATAACACATTAGATTGACCAGTAGCACTGAAGAGCCTTCATAAGGTAAAACATGTTTTGCTAATATCAACCGACACATGTTTTAATGTGACGTAATTATTGATTATTGTTAGTTAATTAACGCATGTATAGAGGCTCAAAGTCCTCCTACAATTATTGTTTTCCATTATAGATACATATTGTAGTATTATATCTACAATTTAGCAAATATCTTTACGTTAATAATAAGCTTTCTATCTTCAATTCACATTCAATTATTCTTCCACTTATCAATTTGTTCCACGGCAAATTTATTTTTTATAAATTCTAAAGTATTATCGAGTATTTTCACTGTCCATCACCACCTCGTTAACCCTTTCCAAAATATGCCGCCATTATAAACATACCCTTGCTTTAGTGTAACATTTTGCAAAAAAAAAAAAACACGTTATGCACTCAATGTGGAATGAAGGCGTATAGTTGAGAAAGAGAACATATGAAAACTAACGATAAAACACGACGAAAACAGCAATAAGCAAAATTTATAACATACTGCTGTGTACTGATTGAATTATAAGAAAAATGTAAAACTGAAATTTAAAATGAAAAAGAAAAATAAAATTTGCTAGCTCAACGGATAAAATTTTTATGAACGCAAAAGAACTGTTAACCTCAGAGTTGCCCCCGCGAATTAAAACTTGAATCTAAGCACGAAAAGTAAATTGTGAGTGAATGTAATCTGACTTTCTTATTACCCGAAAAATTGAAAAGGTTTAAAATAAAATAAAAGAACAGAATTTTTAACCCAATGACGCTAATTAAAAATCAATTTATTACAACAAAGGGTTAGATTACAGATTGTCCAGAAAAAAAAAACCGTGAACTGAAGGTTCTGGCCTAAAATAAAACTGCACTTGACTCTACATTAAAATAGGACAATGCTATTTTCTATGCAAAGCAAAAGATTTGTTTGTTCAGGAAGATTATCCAAAATACACAAACTTTGAAATATTATCCACGTGGTTTCACAAACTAAAATAAACTAAGCGTAGACAATTACTAGAAATTTACAAAAAAGAAAAAACTAAATGCAAGAACAATGCTTCTACTCACCCAGGTGATTAATAAATAAAAATGAGGTGATTGATAAATAAAAATGAAACAACAAAATTGAATAACGGAAAATTAACTCTTTAAAATATAATAAGAGAAAAAAAAACTAAAAATACATCTTCCTAAACAAAAAATAATAATTGATCTTATATCTATAATGTGCACACTTCAATATATTAGCAATTATCACAAAAAGAAGTCCTTGATCGACCAAATAAAAGACAAATAATGCGAAATTTACAATATCAAAATGAAATACAAAATAGCAACAAAGATATACAAAAACACGTCCACTCACGTCAGTAGTCAAACAAGGAAGTTCTTAACAAAACCTTACAATTGTTTTTCTCACAAAAATCCCTCTCTCAAAAACGTACAACGCAGACGTATATCAATATGACAGTATTCAATAGAAAACGCATTAAATCAACACAAGCAAACAATAGACATATGAATGCCTGGATTAATTAAAAAAACTTAACACTATATAAACACTATATATAAATTAAAATGATACAATAAACTCTTTAACTAAACTTATACAAAACAAAATTAAACTGTGAAAAATTCTCGGTAAATTGAACACAGCTGTTTAAGCAAAGAAAACAACCAAAACAAGCAAACTAAGCAACTTAAAATACACTCAGCGAAATGAGTTGTCTAACCACAGCAATACGTCAATTTTAACAGTAAAATATAAGAAAACGCCGTACTACTAATTTAATAACGGTGTTTGAATGCAAATATTGATTTGCACATCGCAGAAAGTAGTCTAGGACCAGGATAATCACTCTCGATCTCACGTTACATAAGAATTAATCGAAATAAATC
Source organism: Protaetia brevitarsis (assembly GCA_004143645.1). Classification (NCBI taxonomy): domain Eukaryota; kingdom Metazoa; phylum Arthropoda; class Insecta; order Coleoptera; family Scarabaeidae; genus Protaetia; species Protaetia brevitarsis. The sequence goes on along the minus strand of RXPK01000311.1, from coordinate 1,523,258 downwards.
ATAGCAGACTAATAATTTTATTGTTAAAAATCTTTTTTCATATAGAAAATATTGTGCAAACCTCGTTGGCCACAAATTCCACAAATTTATAAAATCTGTTTTCATGTAAACAACCACAGAATACTCAGGCACGGTATTGTTGGTGGTACCGCTTTCTCTATCCTTTCAACATAGTATGAAGTTATCCTTTTTAGACAATTGTAAAATTGATGTAGAGGCGCTGTATAGAATATTGCCTATTACAGAAATCTGCATGGGAGTTTGTTAAGAATAAGATATAAATAAGCCAATTAAAGGCTTCTTCTTTGCCGTACAAGTTATCCTTATGCTCCCTCTGATATGCGTGTTGAGAATTTGTGATCTCCGCAATTAACACGAATATTTCCTTGTGATTTCTTGTATATATAACACCTGTCCCTGAGAAAACGCTTGGGCAGCAGATCACATATAAATTCAACTTATATACTTCAGAAAATCAACCAAACAAACCAAATTGCACTCAAAGTATCATTTAAAGCGGCATTAGAAATTCCAAGAAATATTCAATTTCCAGATGGTGAAATTTTAACTGCAAGTTGCATATTTTTGTTGTCAAACTATTTTACATGTGTCTCTGTACCAGAACAACAACAGACATATATAATATTACCTATATGATGGAGTTACGAGTAGAATGTGCTGTTAGTCCTTAGTACTATTAGAAATCTTAAATTTTCAATCTTTTTAGTATCTCCAGTAAGCGGAATTACAACCAACAGATCTATGCACGTATTATATTTGGGCAATTTCTCATCTGGGAGATGAAAACATAAAATCAATCATAATTACTACTAACAAAGCCGAGCATCGTCGACTATTATAACCAACGCCGGCTCATCGATATTGCCAATAAATTGATACAAACGATTTGCCGGCAAAAAAAGCTCATAGTGCTGGCGGGCTAAGGTATTACGATGACCCATCGTCAGCAAAAGCTCCAAATTGATTCCCTCAATAAATAACTTCGACTATTATGGATTTGATTTTTATTACTGCTCGCTTTCACAATGCTTGGATGTACCTATATTTTTTTTCACAAAACCTTTCTTTCAAATACATATATTGTATTCTTTTCTTTTTAAAAATAACATTAGCTTTATTTGTATTACCCAAATTTAGTTCTAAGTTAAGTTATACTTAAAGTGAATTAATATAATAAATTTATAGCGATAAAAAAATGATTAAACCACAATATTATTAGATGTTTATTCTTAGTCTAGCAGATTATGTACTGTAACGCTACAGGATAACGCACAGTCCGGATAAGAAAAAAATATTTTTAAATATAATGCTTTAATTAAATTACTAGAATCCAATTTTATACATCATAGTGTCATCTATTTTATTACTTTTAAATCAAAAGTATACCCTATCAAACGCCAGATAGCATTCGGGGGAGAATTTTTGACTGCATCAGTTTAGAGGACGCTCTTACGTTAAAAAAATTACGAATAGTAAAATACCCCCTTAATCTTTAGTGTAACCGGAGACGCTGTGGGAGGCTGTTGTTCAATGTCGTCTACTCCAATATTCAATGTTAAAGTAGTTAATGTACGTGAAATTGTGTCACAGAGACTTTTATATAATCAATATCAAGGTTGTTGATTGACTTTGTAAGATAAACAAAACATTTAAGTGCAAATAAATGTGGTTTTATTTAATAAATGGATCTAAATGTATAGCAGTGTGAGAACAACCTAAATAATAATGTCAATATCTCAGGTAAGTAAAACGAGTTCGCTTCTTAAATAACAATTGCGTTTTTAATTAGTAATTTCAACTTTTGTAAAAGTACTTGAGACAGGACCGTCTCTCACGGAGGTTGGCTAGTGAATGATTTGAATTAAAAAAAAATCTAACAGACGTAGTCTGTGATTGTCTTCGCAAGGGCTACGACAATTTTAGATACGGAATCTGCACGCACTTATAAAAGAAATTTGTAAGTACGATTAATATTAAAATGCTAGAAGTAGAAGTAGTAGAAGTAACTAAAAAAATGTTAACTTTAATGATAAAAGCATTTGTATAGAAGTAATTATTGTAGAACAGCTAGGTATAGATCTTATTTTAGGTTATAAATTTATAAAAAAAAAATGGGATTATAATTAATCATTCAGCAAGTAAATCTGTTTACTTGAACAATCAAACTTTTGGCGAATTCTTCAAATTATTTAGAGTAAAAGGCATTACACCTTATCTTTAAAAGCTTCATCTGATTGTGCCACAGCGATTATCATTAGTAGTGACTGGCGAAGTAGCTTGAACTTCTTAAAAAATGCATTTCGAACATTTAGAGCAAGAAATTTAAAACATCAGTATAAGTTAATACCCAGCACCGCCACCACTTTGTCACTCGCCTTAAACTACGACTCCGCAACCTGGATCAATCCTATTGCGGCACCGCACACTTGAATAAAATAAGGCAACTTCCATTTTGAAATACAACTCTTTATTCTTAACTCTATACTTTGTCGACTCGTGTATTACCGTCCTGATTAATCTCCACTCCTCCCCACATTTTGTATGGCGACTTTGCTGAATGGACATAAATCAGTCAGCTTGTACATCTTAACTTAAAAACTACTTAAAATATTAATAATAATAATATTGTGGCACGACTATTCCCTATACTTGTCTTCAATTGTTTGTAAAATGTTACGATTTTTGTTGCTGCTTTAAGTGGCAGAGGTCTAAAATTTCAAGATTACTAATTATTCTTAACAAAGCAGATTATAATTCTAAAATACTACAATTTATGAATGAGAATGGTGTTGGTCGCAGAACTTGTCCATTAACTCATTTATTAATAAGGTTAAAAGAGTATTAGTAAAAGTAAAATATTTTACTTTTATTTTTATTCTAATTTTAACATTTGTAACTTTTTAACTTAGTTTTATACATTCATTTACTTCTATAATTTTTATTTGTATTGTTCACTTTGTACAACTGCTTTCCAGCTGGGCTGAGGATGGGAGTCATTCCCGAAACTAGTTGCTACATCTAATTAATTTTTAATAAATGGAGATTGTGAGTTAGAGCCGATTCAGTAGTTTTAATTTTTTGTACCATGAACTCACACGCGGCCAAACTGGAAGAACTACTAATTATTAGCTTTGTTGCCCAAAATTTGATAAAACTTTCACCTTATATTTCACATTTTTTTTTTTGTTGAAGCCGTCTCACTTGATGTCTTTGGAAACACTGCAGCCTTTGGCTTTTTGCGCTTTAGTTTTCCAGTTCTTTTATCCATTAAATTATGTCAGCCATTCTATTATCCTAGTATTAATCTAGCATTAATCTGTACAAGTCTCCGGCCGATTGGCCGAAGTAATCCTCGATGTACATTTTTAGCTTGCCTGTCTTTTTGCATTCAGAACTTGGCATTACACAGAATATGTTAAACCTTCTCTGCCATCCCATTACACAGTATTCAGTTAATATCCCCAGTGTTAATCCCGTATAGGTAGGAAATCTGTATTAAAAAGGAATTATATTTTGGTCCCAGGCTATCCCACCTTATACACTTTTCATTTTATAAAATTAAAAAAGATTCATATAGTCTCTAAGAACAATACTACCTTTAAAACTTCGACTAGCCTATGGTAGATTTCTATGAGCATAAATGTACATTTATCCGACAGATATAGTTAGTCACCTGATTATGAATTTCAAATATCGTGACAGATAAATTCTGTTTAAGTTATAGAGACATTAAAACTTTACTACGGTTAGAACACAACCACTAGAGTAGTAGGAGTATTCATAGTTTTATCACCAACGGTATATAATTAAGGCAGAACGTATTACATGTCAAGCGCACCTCTATACTTGCAGCTGAACGCTTCGAGCCTCACATATGCATGCATGTACCGAAAGCGACCGTACTCCATAAACTTCACGCAGACAATGGCGTCCTCCATCCTGACGCTAACGGGACAAAAACTGCACCATTTCGTCCAGTAAACTCGCCTAGTTAATTTACATAAGCGCATAAAACTCGAAGCACCATCTATTTTGCTCTCGTCCCACACCAGAAGCATCAGAACGTGATGCATAAAGGACACATGTAAGTACCAAGCGAACGGAAATGTTCTTCCATTTGACGTATGAACGTGTCGGCAGTCGTAGTAATAACGGAGAGGTCATAATAATACTAATATATTATTAAGTTTCCCGGCGGCTTTTCGACTATCCGCCATGGGAACGGACGCAGGTGAATGAGACGAGGTAAGGAGAAGGAGAACGAGCGAGCCTCGTCCTATTCCGAGAAGAAAAAGAACTTTCGCAGTCCACTCCGCTTCACTACCGACTAAGAAAGTCCGGATCTCGACTCTACACCACCGGCTCATTACTTATGCATTATAATGCTCGGCTGTATCGAGTAGGGTATTTTAAGATTCGTTCTCTGTGTGACCGCAGGATATGACCGCGGAAACCGTTCGTAAAATTCGAATCAAGATTTGCAGATCAAAGCGGGCGGTGAAATTGTAAAGCGGAAACTCAAGCTAACAAACTGAATTACAAATAACGCGAGACGGAAATCGTTTCGTTTGTCGAGTCCCTGAAGTCTACGTAATTTCTGTGCGGTTCGGCCGAATGGAAGTTTGAAATATTTATACGCGGCAGACAAAACGCGTCTTGTACAAACAAAATGCGAAATTGTAACAATATAAAGAGAACAGTATTCAATCTCAAATAGATTTAATTTAGGCTTACATGTTATCACGTGCTTTCTCTGCTAATGATTTGCTAATGCTACTATCGGTCCGCTAATTAGCTACTCTCTCTCTATCTCAAATCTTCGAACGCGCGCTAAAGTGGTTGCCTACAACACGGTTGATGACGTTGAGCGGTGAAAACCTGAAGTAATAGCGCTGATAGTAGCGTCCTTAAACAGCTAGTCGGTCCTGCGCGTCGCGCTTTCAATATTCCTCGTTGCGTATATGTTTTGACGTGACAAATAATTATTTAAAATTAACCCTAATGAGGTAGCAACAATGTCGGAGTGAAATCAGAGTTCTTACTCAGTTTATACGCAACTTTCGGTGATACAGTGAAATAATAAGTGCTTTAAATACAAGAATGTTTATTTCGCAAAACAAATGGTTGGACAAAAAAGAGATACACAGATGTAAACAGGTGAGTTCTATATTTACATATAAATATACAAATAAAACTGTATGTACAGTCGTGTAAATATTAAACTGAACAATAATAATAATAATGCAAAATACGTGCCATGAGAAATAACAATACGAAATTAGCTATTCGTCGCCGATGAATTTAAACGCTTGCGGAATAAACAAATGCCATAACCGAACTAGTAAGTCCACGCATTTAAAAATAATTAAAACGGTAAGCTCGCGGTCTACAACTATCGGAGAATAACTAGTGTGACCGTGTAAATGAGCAATAACTTAATGGGACTTGTGTAGTGACTTTTAATTCGGAAAAGCGGTAATTAAAAGTGACAATTCGCGTTACAAATTAACATAGGAATTGTGTACACAAAAACGGAAATTACACGAGATCAGCAATTAGCCGACACTCCAATGTAACATACGGAAACGGACGAATATTACGTGAGGCACACTCCGAAGAACGACACTCGCAACGTAATATGCGGAAACGGACGGTGATTACGTGAGGCACACTCCGAAGAACGGCACTCGAACGTAATTTACGAAAACGGACGGATATTAAGCGAGTCATTCTCCGAAGAACGGCACTCAAACGTAATTTACGAAAACGGACGGTGATTACGTGAGGTACACCCTTTAAGGACGACACTCATAACGTAATACCGGGAAACGGACGGATACTATGCGAGATCAGCTTGTCAGCCGACACTCAGCGTAGCAGAGAGAGAGCGGACTTCTCTCTCTGTCGAATACGTGTTCCGCGGCGGCTTTTATAGCCCTCGGACTATCCCTGCTACGCGGTCGCGAGTGGGAGTCGGATTCTGCGTAAACCGACCTCGTAACGTGTGGGGACGATGCTTCGCGAACGGCGCGCGGTGAGGAGGATCTCAAACTAACCATGTCACAAAAACGGAATTACAATTTCACTATGTACAATTACTGAGACAATTAATTGAAAATGCCAAATTCATAATTTATAATTCATAAATTTAAAATAACACAAATTAATTGACTCTTAAAACGGCCGTGACAATGTTTCCACTCAGCTGGGTCATCTTCAGAGCCATATTAAAAAATAAGACTTTAACAGAATTTAAAAACATAAAACATATAAATATAGTTTCAAAGTTGTTATAATAAAAGTATAAAATGAATTACATTTTTTTTAAATTTGAAATTATAAAGATTTAAATTTATTTAATTATCAAAAATTATTTAAAATTTCCACAAACGAAAACAACCATTTGCACAACCACTGAATGGTTAGCTGAGCTGCATCTTCAGTTCTAAGAAGAGATCGAATTTATATTGGACGGACATTTTGAACAACTAATTCAATAAAACAACCCTCTTTTTAAATGATTTTTAATGAGATTTTTTTTTTGTTCCAATTTGATATCCTAATATCTGCATCTAAAACGTTTGCAGCTCAGTTACGAAAGAGTTTTGTTCGTATGTTCATTAAACATTTTTTATTTGAAACTCCTCCTACAACAGATCTTTAAGCTTAGTAGTCATGCCATGCGACAGCATCTATATCATCTTCATAAGAATACCAGTAAAGTAAATTGGAGTTTATTCATGTAACACAATATGATGTGCCATTACCGTCACACATAATGTCCGATCTTTGCCGTATATTTAGGACCCGGTCATCTATAATGTATTGTACCCAGTGCATCGACCTGGCGCGCCCTATATCCTACTTTTGCCGCTGATAAAATGTATATTTGATTGGTGTCGCCCTTTCTTAATCCATATATTTTACTACAATTCTCTTCGGTCGGTTTCGGTTTAACAAACCATCATCAGGCAGATTTTTTACGATGTAATAGTCAGGAAAATGAATAAAACGCAAAACAACATAAGCAGAAGGGGTTGTAGAGTCACCGCAGGCGAACCTTCTCCGATGACCTCCATCTTAGAGGTTCTTTTTGTTTTTCTTTTATGTAACTCTTCTCTCGTGCTGTGTTTTTGGACACTCCTAGAACAGATTCCCGGCCTATATATGAAGCCGATGATCCCTTCCTTGCTAACTGATTGGCTTTTTCGACTGCCAAATATCCGAGCACCCACGGCAAAGTAACTTTATTGCGGTCTATCAGGCTATTCAGTTTTCGAATATATTCCCAAACCAGTCTTGATTGCATCTTGGGTTCATTAATGCCCTCAGTATTGCCTGGGTATCTGTTGCAATATATATATCCGCTTGCTTTTACGAGCCCTCTGATTGATTTCAGTTGCACAATGCAATATTGCATATGCCTCTGTCCGAAAGACGATGACATATTTTTCTAGAGAAAGGGTGACCATTGAGCTTCTCACCTTACTATAGGTCCCAACTCCAGTGCCTTCTCGGTTTTTGATCCGTTTGTAAATCAGATCAATTGCCCAAACCTATCTCTGTAGCTAGATTAATTCCAGCTTATCCGATCCGTGATTTCTAGCTCGAATTTTCTATTAAATGTAGAGTCTATTAGATATGTCAAAATTATGTAGTCTGATCTCAATCCCAAAAGATTACCTTCCACATGATATACAATATTATTTTGTCTCAATCCTGCAAATCTGTCGTTTGGTAGCCTGAGGCCCTTGAGGCCTGAGATGGCTCGTTCTTGGGTTTTCCATTATCACCAAGTGGGGAGAACGGAGGTTTAGTGGGCATTCCATTGCTACTGCAGGAATAGTCCTTATTGCTTCTGTTATTTCTAAATACTGAAGTCTCTGTATCTTGATAAATTCAGTTATAGCAGTTTCTTGCTGCATCTTCGCCCATTATACCAGAGAGGCGTAAGTGATCATAGATCTAACCACTGTGATCTGTGGTCTTAATCTCCATGTTTTCCATGAGCTCTTCTAATCTTCATCATAACTGTTGTCTCCGCCCTGGCCTTAATTCTTTGAAACTGTCGATTCCAAGTGAACGTAGAGTCAAGAAAGACGCCAATATATTTCACTTCCTCTGACAGTTTTATTTCTTCATTTCTTTGGAGTTTTAGCGATCCAAGGCGATCTAAGACCCTCTTCCTCAGTCCGTTCTTGTGTAACCTGTAGGGCGTCCTGCATTTTGTCCCACACTATGTTTTTGAATCTATCCTGGATCAGAATGATAAGATAATCTGCATACCCCAAAGTTTTATGTCCTTCCTTTTGTAGCATAATTGGATAAGTGCCACACGATCCTAACGATTTATTACGTTTGAATGAGTTGATTGCCCACTTCACTTTTTCCATGTACGCTACTTTCTTTGCTACTTGCCAGTGCTCCCTAGATGCCTGTTTCGCAGTTTCCAGATCTGTCTTGTTACTGTCTTGCAGCGATGAATGGGTAACACTATGTAACACGTTTTTTTTGTTCTTGAATAGTAAGCGTTATTTCCAACTTATTTATGCTTCAAAACAATAGAAAAATACTTTTATTCCCCTCTAATTTTGCTTTTGTGACTAGGACAACGAAAATTTGAAATATACCCACATAAGTATATCGTATGTCCACTTAAGTATGAGACAAATGGGAAAAAGTTTATTGTTGAATTTATAAAAAAAAAATTATGTAAAATAAAAGTTGGTGTTTCTTTAAAAACATATTTTATATTGAAACTTAGTTAAAACGCGTGGTTTTGCTATAAATTAAGAAAAAAAAGAAATTGTCTTGAGAATAAAACACGCTTATTTTTAAAGATAGATACCAAAAAGCTCCATTAGCAAAAAGTACTTCAACTCCCTAAATATGCCAAAATACAAATTTTCAAAGTAGAAATCAAAGAAATGGAATTCTACAAAATTACACAATATGAGCCAAACATTGAAAAAATACTTTTTTAATTTTTTTTTGTAAAAATGTTTTTTCGATTTTTACTTGAAAGTTGGTATTTTGGCATATTTAGGAATTTAAAGTACTTTTTTTCTAATAATTCTAAAAATATATTTCTAAAGAACCATTACCTTTTATTTTATATACATTTTTTTTATAGATTCAATAATATTTTTTTGCCCCCATTAGCCTCATATTTAAGTGGACACAGTGTATATTTCCAATATTTTCTCCTTACGGGTGAGCTTTTTAGGAACGTCATCGCAGTTGAGAATCTTCTTAATTTGAGGTCCTACGAAGACACCGGCTTTGACCTTCGCCTCAGATAGCTTAGGAAATAATTCTTCAAAGTGTTTCATGGCTGCTGACTCCGTACCTAGAGCTTTCGCAAATTGTTTTATAAGCCTCAACTTTATGTGCAGTGGTGCATCAGCACCTTTAGAGGGTCTACCAGTGGCTGCCATTTGATATTGTTTTCCCCTATAGAAAACTCTGTCCTCTGTGGCCAGTCGCGCTTGTTGTAGTTTGCATTGGTGTCCCTGCTGTACCAAAGACAAGGATAACATGGGAATTTGGTGAAACCACCATGCAGATCCATGAGGAATGACACCATTTTGAAGTCGCCGATGACCTACCACCGATACTTGTCATACTTCAAAACTTTCAGCAAGATCTTGATGTTAAAGTAATCCTCTTTGAGGTGCACTGAATGACCCAGGAGAAGAGATGGAAAGTTATTACCATTATGCAGCAGTACTGCTTTAAGGCTTCTTAAAGAGCTGTCAATGAAGAGACGCCACTCATTTGGATTATAGGCCATTCCAATTGCCTCAAATAGCCCAGTCACATCGTGGCAAAAGCAGAGCCCATCTAGATAGGTGAGAAAGCTAGAAAAAGTTTGTGACGCTTTCTCTGATCTACGACTCGCACAGTTTCATCCAGCAAGTTCCACTGCTTCAGCCTAGAGGTCAAAAATCTCAGCATTGAACTTGGAGAGTCCAAGATCTCTAACTAAGTCGTTGATGTTTTTTTGGTTGGGGTAGTATGGGCTCTCCTCATCATCTCCATATATGAAATCGTCATCTGATTCTACAATATTTTCTTCACACTCCGACTCGCTGTTGCTGATTGAAGACGCCTGAACTATCTTAGGAGGAGTAGGTAATGGAAGCTGAGAGCTCTGTAATACTGGAGCCATGGATGAAGGAAGATCCGGATACATGACAGCAGGTGCATTTTTGCCAGTACGGCGTTTGGAAGAGTCCACAATGCAAAAGTAGAAGTTGCTTGAGTGGTCAGTGGGTTCCCGCCAATGCTTGGAATTGCAAATCTCATGGATCTGTTTCTCCCCTATACCATCCTCTTGTCTTTATAAACTGACCACAAACATAGCAAAACGCGTCTGCTTCATGTTTGCAACCTCTTGGAAGCCATCATCTAATTAGAAAATAGGTATAGTGAAATGAGAAGTAACATATACACACCGTTTTGAGCGCTGAAATCGTGGGACGAGTCTATTATATCAGCTTTAGGAGTGTACACGTTTTGAATGGAGGGACGTTGGAACATTGGATCTGTCAAAATTTAAAATAGCGCCTGAACAATATAGCAATAAATTATCAAAGCAGGTTGAGTGGTTGAGACATCTTCATTGTGATATTTTCGCCTTGTTTTCCAAAAAAAAAAAAAAAATCTAAAACCGAATATGCAGATACATACTTGTCACTTTGACAGACATATTTATTGTCATTCCTATCGTAAATGAATTCACTCCCGTCACTGAGTATTCCGTATTCTACGTCGAACGACATAATATGTACTTCTCATTTTGGGTTTGCTTGTGAATTTTAAAATATCATTGTCTTGGTCACAAAAGCAAAGTTTGTGGGAAATAATCGACTGTTTTTATACTTTTCTGACATAAGGAAATAGGAAATGACAGTTACAACCCAAAGACAAAAAAATTAATAGAAGTTGTTACATAGTGTAATCCTAGATCCCGGAAAGTGAAGTTCTCTTAGGGTCTCACTTCCTGTGTTAGGATAGCCTCCGTCGTGTAGTTTCAGAGAATTGTATTAAGTTGTAAAGTTCTTTAGATAATATTCTAGTGATTCTGGCACATTCCGGTGCTTGTTCAATATCCTCAATGCCTCTTCCAGAATTCTCTCTTTGAATCCCTCAAACCTTTGTTATAATCAGTAAGGGCCTTTCTATACTTATCCCAGATCCATGTTTCCTTTACTCTGTTAAACCTTTTCCTAACTTCTTTTTCATGCTTTCAAGGTTGCTGTTTCACCAGGGTTCATGGAGAGTCCCTTGTTCGCCATGCGGCGATTATCATTGAACGCTAATATAATGGCGTCTTGAATCTCTGCCCTGCTAGAAATTCCAAGTCCATTCTGTTGCTTATTTTTCGTTGAATTCCTTTCAGACTGTAATCTAGTTCTGCTGTATAAGCTTTCCAGACAGTTCTTTGAGGATTACAATAAATTTCAATTACAGGTTCATAACCTCCTATATTAAAATTGATGTGCCTGCGATCTGAACAGCTCTCTTCGTCAGACACGTGCCAAGATTGTGGTTATTTACACAGTAATATAAAAATGAAAACAATTTAAATTAAAACTGTCTACGAAAAGCCGAAAAGGTTGCGGTATCTTTGTCGCGTACCGTTAAGGGTATTATCTTTCGAGATTCGTTTTAAGTACCTAGGTCATAATTTTTTGAATTGATTGTACATACCTACAATAATCTCTAAATATAAGAGAAGCTTTGAGAATGATATATCCACCTGCCTTTATGCTTCTCAACAGTTTATTATTCCGTCGAAATAGTTACAAAATCCCCCGTCACCGTAACCAATTCAACTCCATGAATTAATAGAGCGGAAGGACGAGCATATTTCAGCACGGGTGACTCCGCCGTAAATGTAAGTAACTTTCCTTCCGAACACATACAGCGACACACACGAAGTCTACTTTCCGTACCCCGTGTTTGCTTAGCGCGCGGAGCTTTGCCCTCTTCTTAAGGTGTGCGGCGGTAGTTTGTGTTCACTAAGACGACGGGATTCGGTGGGTTCTGAGTGCCGATGCGCGGCGGCAGTCGGAGGCAGACTTTCTGGTTACTTGTTTTAAGCTCCTTAGTCGATAATTCTTAAGAACATGGGGGAGTAATTAAACGGCGCCGCGGAAATAAAACCAAAACACGCGGATTTATCGTGAACACCATCTTACACGCATCTCCGGCTCGGAATCCGGGCGCGGAAGAGGGGCAAGCAGTTGGGAGAAATGTTCGAGAAGTAAGCGGTGCTCCGTTAGGTTGTGCGGTCGAGGAACCGTGGTGGCTTTCACGCTTATTTAAGCATTCGAGATTTTTTTTACCAGGCATTTATGGGCACTCAACGTTCATAAACGCTGTTAACTAAGGGAGTTCTAAAGAAATTTCTTAGATAAATTTCGAAATCTTAACTTCTAACGATACCCCTAGAGACCTTAAACTATTATATTGCCACAACCAGACTTTAAAGAGTGGGGACGGCGCTACAGGGTATTTCAATTGAAACGAGCCACCCCAAATAACTCTTTAACTTGCTGTGATTTATGTAGAGTTGCGGCACCGAAATGTGCATAATACTTGAGACAAATTCCCTTATTTTTCCATAGATTGAATCTGGCTTTATCCAGTGACTTTCGTGAAGGGGACAATTTTTCTTTAATTTTGTAAAATACAGTTTTTTTCTGACAAATAATGTTTGACATGAACAAATAATATTGAAATTTTGATAACGTTTTAAAGGACGACTATGAATTAAAGTAAAAATCAAATTATAAAAAAAAATCGTGGACGGCCAAAACGGTGGTCGTGATTGTACTTAAAATTCCAAATTCTGTCTAGTGCGTAATCAAGGAGAACCGCTTTTAATGATGACGATTCAAAATCATTCCTCACAACACTCTTTACGGCAACATGTATCAAAAAGTCATTTTTTTAATCAGTAAGCAAAAAGTGCACAATTTGCAGTCTGTGTAATGAAATACGGTTAGAATGAAATGGTTTTAAATGCTCTCCATGTGTGCTTTCCTGATATTTGGCAATTTTTTGTTGCATCTTGCTTTTGTCACGTTTACTTATCACTTTTAATTGTAAGAATTCGAAATTCCATCTGGTATAATGCAAAGTATTTAAATTCATTTTATTAATACGTAGATGAAAAATACTGTGGCATTTGCTGCAGCAGCGTCTACTTCACAGGAAATAACAGTCAGTTTTATTTAAAGTCCCGCCTAATTAAGATAATACGGTATTTGTTTTAAATTTTATCTACTTCTTTGTCTATTGTATGTTACAATTGCTGATCAGCGAATCCCACATTACTCTCCAGAAGGGCGTTTGCAGTTCAGAAAAATAACGCCAACTATCATTCTTGCGCCCTCTTGTAAAGAGAAGCACTACGAGTATATCGGTGCGGAATGACGTCACAACTAAAGTTTATAAAAAATCTTTACATTGCTGTTTTGAATTCATTAGTTCGCGGAGTCCGTTTCAGCTACAGAAAAAGCACGCGTTACCCCTTCGTTACCGGGCGTTTCCATATCTTAAAATTAAAATTAAACTTCTCTTGTTAATTTTGTAATTATTAAAGTAAGCTTGAAAATTCGAGAACAGGAAGCAAAAGCTTTCTTCGAGAGGTGTTTCTGTTTTTGTGCTAAAACCGTTCGAAAAAACCCTCTTTTCTCTTTAAGATTCCTGTGTGTGTTTTGTAGAGTTTTTGTGCCTCAAATATTTAGATAGAATTTAGAGAGAGAGAGAGAGATTTAAATACCCCACATCGGTTGGTAAGACGTTCAAAAAGTCTGCTTAAAACTAACAATTGCAAATACGTAGAAACCGTAACTCATTCGCTCTCTCTCTCTCCCTTAATAAATAATTTTGAAAGTAAAAGTTACTCAGTGCTTATGCTAAACAACACTATAAAATTTTAAAATATTCATCCAATTAATTGTGATTTGCTGATTTTAATTGTTATTATATTTAATTTGCAAACTTTTCCTAGACCCCTCACCACAAACTGCACTAAACTGGACGTACGTTTCGATAGCAAAGCTATCATCATCAGCAGAAACACTGAACTGAATAACTACACTAAAACTACCCTAATTTATTCCTTATATTAAATTAGGGTAATTTATACCTGGCTTGGCTGACTGCCATCATGCCTAACTAGTCACTAATGTAGCATGACGGCAGTCAGCCATGACAGTGATCATTGTACCATAACCTTTTTTTAGGTCATGGTACAATGGTCAAAAGAGCAGGTGGGGTTATCTGTAAAACTGAACCAAGTCCCGTTTTACAGATAACCCTACCTGCTCTTTTGACCGACGAGCCACCGCTGGAAAACAATCTTTTTGTTCGGTAGCGATTGGTTTTAGAAGATTTCCAGATAAGAAAACCCGTTCCGTTACATAATGTTGTTTTTCTCCACTTTCTTTTTCTTCTGTTTGACAATAAATTAATATGATCTTATTGGATCCAAGAACGCGTGTTAGATCGCCGAGTCATACAGCACTTGATTTTTCTCTCTGGGGCCATCTAAGAAGTCTAAGGTGTACGCTACGCGTTCCGCTTCCTTACAAAAGTTAGGTCAGGAAATTGTTGAAAAATGCTAACGAATAACTCTGGGAATGTTGCAAAAATGTTAGGATAGCATTTGAAGTGAGATTGTATTATTGTATGGAGGTTAATTGTCATTATTTTGAACATTTTTTAAAGTAAAATCCAAACCATTCCATTCTAAGCATATTTTATTACACATGTTGCAAATTATGTACTTTTTGTTTACTAATTAAAACAATATTTTTTCATACATGTTGCCATAAAGAGAATTAAAAGACCTTTTGAATGAGTGGTTACGACACTCGTCTTCCCTATTTAAATTTTATCAGACACTCTTCTGGTTATAGGTTCTCAGAAAAGTTTTATCTTGTCTCATGTCCTAGAGATTCTTTTTTTTCTCTTTCTCTTTCTTTTTCTCGTCTCTATTTTAGTTATTAATTTATTTAGCATTATACTGCTACTTATTCCACAAAAGGGTTTAGCTCCTAGTATACGGTGTTCTATGACCTTTTTTGCAAGATTATCTGCTACTTCGTTTTCTTCCACTCTTGTGCGTGCCGAAACTCACAGGAAGGTCACCTTGTGTCTTTTGCCTAACTCGTTTAATATCCCTAAGCAGTCTCAGATTATCTTGGAGCAAATTACGCATTAGCTTAAAAGCTTTGATGGCTGCTTGACTATGAGACAGAATGATAGTCTCCTGCTTTCTGTCAATATTGAACTGGACCCACTTTTCAATTGCGTCTATTTCCGCCTAAGATAGGGCAAGGGTATCTTCTCAAGCTTTTGAAGCCCTTGATTCTTATATATTCCTTTTCCAGTTCTCTCCATTATTTTGAAGCCATACGTATGGCGTTTGATAACATTTGCATTCTGTTTTGAGATGATGCTTTGATCCCACTCGCTCTTCTTGCTAACCCTTGTGGTAAATTCTTTCAGAAAGCTAATTTTTTTGACATGTCATCCCGGGGCAGGTCCCAAATTTGATCACCGTCAGTAGGTTGGGGTTTGTACCTAATCGTTCTTTCCTTGAACATTCTTAATGTGGTTCTTCTAGCTTCATCGCAGTGTGGAGAGGGGTAAAATCCAGAACTACTTCAATAGCTGTTGTAGGGTTAATTCTCATAGCCCCAGGTTATTTCATACACTGACCACCAAATTCTCGCGGTGATCAGGTTAGTTCTTTTGCTGCAAGCTACTGACCCACAAGTGATAATCGATTTCATCATTGCTCTATACATTCAGAGCGTTATTTTTGGTTACACCAACAGAAAGTTTTTTGGTCGTGTTGGTTACTTCAAGTTTGTATCTGTTCCAGAGAAATTTATTGCTTAGGGTAATACCTAGATATTTTTGCATCTATATAATCTACGCTTTGCCTGTGCATTTTTATAGGCTTGAGATTGGGTTTCGTTTTCTGAGTGAATAGTAGTAGTGAGACTAACATTACGTCTCAGCGATTGACACTATCTTCTCTCACATATATCCTAAGTAGTACACAATCCGCCTCGTAAGAAACAGGTTCAGATATGTTGCAATAATTATACACAACGCAACATCCATCGAGCTTCTACCATTAACTCCGAAGCAGGAGCACATGTAACAGCGGTTCAAGGACTTGCGGAAACCGGCTAGTAAGAAACAAATGGAGGATTCTACTTCCGTAAAAACATTGAAGGATTCGCCAGAAAGGAGTACCTTACAGTACTTTACACAGTTCTCAACCGAGAATCGTCCCCAAACTATAATATAGCGCTATTCCCACTTTTGAAGTCCGACTTGTGACAACATATTAATAATTCTACCACCAGGGGCCACGCAGATGCTCACCCCTTTCATAGTACTACACTAATGACGTCTACTCTAGCAGTGCACGCACACATACATTAATTCTCTAAGGTTAAGTCGTTTATGTCTGGGGTGTTGTTTGTGTTAGACTAGGACTGGCATTCCAAGAGAAGTAATGAGGACGATTACGGTCGTAACGACAAAGATACGTAAGATACACATATACGCACAATGCTTAGACTACCCTCGGCATCTCCGCCTGTCGTTTTGCGTTAAATAAACCAACTGTTTACGGATTTACTTCCGTCGCGTTTGCGTATAAGAAAGGCCCGTGCGTGAGCCGATTACGAGGGAGAAGTTGCCCTCACCGAGTGAGCCTAGCATCGATCCTTCTGACCCGGTGCTCGTTCTTGTGTGTACGTTTGCGGAGGCGTTTCCTACCGCTAGCTCCTTAATGGGAAAGGTATGATTGGATATGTTTCGTAATATAGCTGGGTGGGAATTTGGTTTTCGTTTGATTTCTTGCTGAGTAAGGGAAACGTCTTTAGAGGCAGTTAGAATAGACTATAGTATACTAACATGTTTTGTATAACCGTCGATATCGCAGAAATTACAAATATAATGATGTTGGCTGAAAAAAATCAGAAAAACGGTCTTCGCACTGGTTGAAATTAAAATATCTAAGGCTTGTGTATAGTATCTTATTAGTTTTTACCAATGTGAATTTCAATATTCTAACTATTTTTTTTTATAAATAATTCTGTTTAATATTCAATAATTTAATTATGTTTATAATTACTTTATTTTTCAGACTGTAATAAAAATAACTATGATAATTTGACTGTTTTATTTCACCAACGACCTCTATGGTAACTTAAGTGAGTATTGTGACTGATGACCTTTTATCTGCTAGATGGCACGGGACACTTGTGGGTGCATCAAATGAACCGTCAAGTTGGCTTTTCAGTAACTTGCTAATGAATCGGTAGGTTTCTTACCTAAATAGCGCTCTTGGATCTTTTAAAGTTGGATATAATGTTACTTTAACCTATCGTTGCAAAATCAGACGGACCATGCAATAAGAGCATGTTTTAAATTAATAAAAACATTTTTTGTATTGAGGCCCCTAACACTCCTTTATTTTAATAATATATGTTACTTTCAAAATAATAGTAATAAAAACAAAATTATCCATTTGAAATAAAGAAAGATCGTTTCAATTAATTCCCTTAATAAGAAAATAACGTTTGGATCCCTGCGGTTATTTACTTGTCTAGGAAACAATGCCTCTCTGGTTTTTGCTCCTGGTATGCTCTTTTTTAACATTTAAATTGTTGTTTTTGTAAATCAACTTATTTTGTTTATTCATTAATGTCGGTATTTTAAGTAACACATTCCACTTGCTTTATACAAACTAGTTCAAACAACCATCTCCTCTTATTTTTAATGTTATGGACAACTATAATTTCAAGTTTCATTTAGATCGAAAAGAATCGTTTACAAATACCTCTAAATTTTACGTTCATATTCCACATTCCGATTTTTCTTTTAATGATTTTACATTAAAGAAAAATTCTTTACTTCGAATTAAATTTTTGCAATTCATCATTATTGCTAACAATTTTCATTTTTTTATCAGTAGAATGTCTTTTAATTATATTATACCTACTTTAACTTTGACGCTTTTGTGATTAATTCAACATATACATTTTAAATAAATCATTTGTTTCTGAATGAATTTTTGGTTATTCTAGAGAGTGGTGTTACCAAGGTAAATATGATAAAGAAAAAAATTATGTTTCAAGGTAAAATTCTAATTAATAAACGGTTTCTTTTTATGCATTTCTGGAAATATTGTGCAATACAGATTTTGGTGAAAGAGTGCTATGTATTGACGAGATGTTGTGTTGTACAATTGGTTGGGATTAGTGATGGGCAAGATATGGGAAATGAATGCGGTTTTACAACGATCAGACATACTTGTGTTTACTCGCCTCATGAGTGAGGGTACGTACTGCCCACCGAATTTCCACGAGCCAACATAAGTCGTCGTCGTTGCAAAACGGGATTCACTTCCCCCATCTTCTCCATGAATAATTGAGATTAAGCGCTGGCTCTTATTCTTGCTAGGCGTCTCTCACCACTTTAGAATATAGACACACTAACGTGTATTGTGTAGCACACAATATAATATATACGTTTATTTGAATTAATGTATTTCTGCTAATTACTGTAATAATTAAGAGGAACTTTTCCCTAAATCCTGAATGAGGGGAAATTTTTCTTGGGAAAAGGTCCTCCTACTTATTACCGTAATTAGCAGAAAAACATTAACTCGGTAATTATTTCATACAATAAGAAGCTTGCAATCTTTGAATATATACTGCTGTGGTTTTGAACTCCGTGACCCATATAACCCATTTATCGCTGAGATGTATTTTAAGTTGTATATTTTGGTTGTTGTGATTTCTTTGTCCGTACAGCTGATTATCAATTTACCGCGAATTTTCACAATTGTGTTTTGTTTTGTATTAATTTAGTTTAAGAGTTTATTGTAGGATATTAATTATGTAGTGTTGAAATTTTTTTTTAATTAATCTAGTCATTCAAATGTCTATTTTTCACTTGTGCTGATTTTATGCGTATTCTATTAAATATTGTCATTGTAATGTTCTACGTCTGCGTTGTACGAAAATTGAGAGAAATTTTTGAAGGTAAAGGAATTGTAGGGTTTTGTTAAACTCTTCCTTGTTCGACTATTGATGTAAGTAGACGTACTTCTTAAATAATCGTTGCAATTTTGTTATTCATTTCGTATTGTAAACTTTAACATTTGTCTGTAATATAGTCTATCGAGGAATCATTGTTGTAATAATTCTTAATGTATTGAAGTGTACACTTGGTAGATATAAGATCAATTATTATTTCTTTTGCCTAAGAAGATTTATTTTAGTTTATTTGCTCATTTATATCTTCTAAGAGTTAATTTTTCTGGTAATCTATTTTATTTTTTCTATCACTGCGTTTGGGTGAGTAGAAGCATTTTTCTATCATTTAGCTTTTTCATATTTAGTAAGTTTCTAGCATTGGTCCACGCTTAGATTATTTTAATTTGTGAAACCACGTGGATAGAAATTCAAAGGTTTTGTATATTGAATAATCTTCCTGAGCAAATAAAACCTTTTTTTTTGCTTTGCATAGGAAATAGTATTGTTCTATTTTAAATTAGAGTCTTGGGCAGTTTTTATTTTAGGCCAGAACCTTCAGTTTAGGGTTTCTTTCTGCACAATTGTATATTTATCGATTTGTGAAATAAATTTTATTGTTGAAAAATGCTGTTCTTTTATGTTATATTAAACCGTTCATTTTTCGTGTTTAAGATATGATTCATTTACTCACAATTTACTTTTCGTGGTTAGATTAAAGTTTTAATTCGCGAGGGTAACTCTGGGATTAATGGTTTTTTGTTTTATTTAAAATCTTTTCCTTTAAGCTAGCTAATATTTTTGTTTTCATTTTGAAATCATTTTAGCATTTTTTATTTATTTCAATTAATACGCAGCAATACGTTTGTTCAATATAACGACCGAGCCTTCATCGTCATCGTCATCGTCTACGTATACTAAAACTTCACATTTGATTTGGATTGGAGGGCAGTAATATGTTTAACATAAACTCAGCGAAAAAGGGGGACTCAGTTCGGAGTCTCAGCCACTCCCGGTGGAATAATGAAGCTATTATGGAAATTACTCCTGTAGAAAACAAAACAAATTTCGTTTTCCAGTGTATAAGTTAGTGACAAAAGAAGAGAATCCCAAAATAGAAAGTTTAGACATAAGCAAACTGTTTTCAAGAGACTAATGCCTTTTTAAAATCCGTATACATAACATGGGTGCACTGAAACTGCTCATTGCATCCACTAAGTGTCATTGGCGAAAGCTGGGAGATAACGAATGTCGTTCCATGGGCGCATATAATGGCGACTGACAGCTGACTGATTTACAGTAGACTCGTGATTCTGTGAACTAGTCACATTTTTTGTTGTTTACTTATTTGAGCTTTTCACATAAATCAGTAATCATACAATTGCGAGGCCACTGTATTATTTTTTTGTTATTAACAATCATAGGTAAATTATTAAGTTGGAGTAGGAACATTTCAACTGTTATGGAATCCATATAGTACTTAGAATAGCTTTTAGCTTAGCACCGACTTTAAAATGAATTGTAATTATCTAGCTTTTCATAAATAAAGTGATGAGGTAAATTTGGAAAAAGATAAGCATCTGGTAGCGGTGACGGAGTGCGACGAGAGAGCGATAATGGAGATAGTTCGAAAAACACTTTATTTATGAAAAGCTAAGTACCACAATTCGGCCTAAATCTCACGCTCCACCTAAAGATACTGCACGAGGCCAGCTATTCTAAGTACTATATGGATTCCATAACAATTGAAGTGTGTTCCTATTCTAATTAAATTCTTATTAATAATAATAAAAAATATAATATAAGTCCATCAACTACCAATTGTTATTATGTTTGGGCCAATGGAGCGACTTCAGCTATCCCCCAGCATTCACCAAAAAGTAAGGAAAACCATGGAAAAACCTTACTCTGGGAACAGAACCTGGACCAACAAATTATTGATAATAATAATAATATGTCTTAATTAAATTTCGAAAATATAATACCAAAAAATATAGGTCAAACAAGTAAGTAATTATTATTATTCTCCTTCTGAGTTTGGAAAAAACGGCTTCCATGTGCTTTTAATCTAATCCTGA
The DNA here is from genome assembly GCA_004143645.1 of Protaetia brevitarsis. Taxonomy (NCBI): domain Eukaryota; kingdom Metazoa; phylum Arthropoda; class Insecta; order Coleoptera; family Scarabaeidae; genus Protaetia; species Protaetia brevitarsis. The sequence continues at coordinate 1,502,077 of RXPK01000311.1, read as the reverse complement.
TAGCTGTGCCGTCTCTAGGTAGCTCCTATGCTCTTCGCGGAACATGAAGACTCCTCTGTTAATGGAAGTATGGACCGTCGTAATGAACTGAAATTTGGAAAACACTGGAGGATCCATTCGCAAATGTTTCTATACTTCATCTCCATTGCAGATCATGCAGCCACGTATTCTGGGTTTACCACTCCTCTGATGAATTTAATTCCAAAAAGAGGACGAGTTGTTGGATACATTGTTTTGAGTTGTGAACATTCGAAGCCGCAAAATTTATATGAGTTGATACAACTTCTATATATCTATACTTAATTTATCTCTACGGTTTTACAAGTTTCAGTTGACACACTCACAAAAAAGTCAACCTATTTCGCTTCGATACTTTTTCCCTCCCCAGACACCACTGCTGCTCCGTCCATTTCCAATTCCTTCAAATCGCTGTTTTATATATTACCGCACCTGTCCGAAAAAGGGTTGCAACGCATACGCGCGTAAACTCCCATCTAGAAGGCTATGCGTGATACATAGCCTTACTTCAGATTGCACACACCAACACAGAAGCGCAAATACTGACAATCATTTTTAAAAAAAAGAAACAAATTATCGCCAGTATTCTATTACCTCTCACGTCAGATTTCAGTAATAAAATATATCCGAATATATATATAATAGAAGTTACCCAGGGCGAGAAGAAGAGAAATAGCTTTCGTCGAAAAAATACCTACCGATTTTTATTGGACGCAGTTGGATACTCCTGCGAAGGGACATAAAACGTACGGGCAAGAAATATGGACGCCGATGTTTTTATTTTATGACACATTTTTATTACGTTTTATTTTTGTTGTTTGTTTTTCTTTTTCTTCCCGCCATCTTTTCGGCTCGAGACCCTTTTCCCGCAAACCGAGGATATTGCAACCGCTACTAGCTCGATTTTTTCGGAGGGAAATGAATCTTAAAATCTGACCGAAGATTTGGGATGAGGGCGACACAGTCGCGACTTCATAAAGACCCTAGGAGTACAGGTTAGCAGTTTATAATTTCCAAGAGGAATAAAAGACGGGAGTAAGTTTTTACGATCGCTTTTTATTATTATACAAGGGCGTCTTGAGAATTCTGAATAGCTGGCTGCTTTCCCAAATTATTATTTATTCATATATTTTTTTTGTGGTAGCATTCGTCCGCAGCAATCCCGGAGTTTTCGTAATCAGTGGATCATCTGGGCATCTTATTATATTTTTGCTGTGTAATACTGGAGCTCATAAAAGCGATTGGGCAGGAGCAAGTAAAGCGGTCGATGTAATTTTGGGTCACTTGGTGCATATGAAAAACTTCTTTATGACATAAATAACCACATGCTATACGCTTCTATACATAAGATTATTATCGTCCGAGACTTTTCAAATTCAAAACTAATAAATTCGTCCGAGAATTCTTCAGAAATATATAGAAATATTGACTCACATATAGCCAGAAGTTTTAAAATACTTTTATAGAGACTTAAGGAAATGGCTTGTACTCATAGCGACATACGTATGTACCTACATATATCGTGCCTTTGTTTAAGAAAGTTATAATTGGTGGACTAACAATAAGAAGAGAGTATCGAGTAGCTATCGATAATCAACAATATATTCAGATACAAATAATTAAAAAGTTCTATTTTTCATGGAGAAATAAGAGATTAGAAATATGTTTATGATTTTAACCGTTGAGTTAAGAAAATGCAGCTCTCTATGGGAGACTTTTAAAAGGAATTTTGAACAATCGTCAAACTATGTTACCGCCGCTTTAATCTCTTGCATGTTACAACATTACCTAATATAATGCCAAAGTTGGGTACACTGTCAATACGAACAAGCTCGCTTTGAATGACCTTCAAGCCTAGCTACCATCTTGTGAAGCTGTTGCCGGGAATTTGCAAATGTATGGAGTAATTTATATTTTGAAGGAAGTAGAAAAATAGATTAGAAAAATACATAAATTTATATGCTTTTTATTCTAATTTTATTGCAAATATTTCTGAACAGCTTATAGTAATAAAAATACGATTCTGGTACAATAATTTTTGACTAAGTGATACATATATTCGCAAGTGTTTCACGACAATTGAGTTCATATTCTTTCCTTCTTGTGAAACAAAACTTTCTTTACATTTTCATAGTATAAAATATTCTTCCAGAAATAAATATGTTGTGGTTCTTTCTCAAATAAATTAATAAAAATGCAACACCTTTGGTGGTTCAAATTTCTAACACGAAAACAAACCAATTTATAATTAGGGTTCAAGAGTTAGGACTATATCGTTCTGTGATATAATAATACAAAGACTCTTCCTTTTTATTCGACTAATTCATTTCTAACATCCGACTCTGCAGTAGTTTGTCAACAATGATGTCCGGGATTGCACAAATAGATAGAGTTTCAAACGTAAGCTAAATAAAGTCGAGTTGTCTATAATGCGAATAAATGAAAATTGTGAGAATTAAAATTTATACCAGTATAATGTAGTTTAGACCAAAACTACATTATTTGAAAAAGTGACCATAAATTGAATTAAGTTGATTATTGTGATAAATAGCGATATAGTTTAAAATGAGTATCTAACAAATAAATTGATTTAATGTGACCTAGGAACATCTGCACAACGACAATAATTCTTCTTATCCATCTTCTTATCCATGTACTTTCTTAATTCTTGTCCTGTTGTATATAACAGATTCATTCGGAAACCCAAAGAAACTGCGACCATCGTTAGTATCAGAATTTATCTAGCAAGAGCGAATGGTACAATAGCACTTCTTTCACGGTTATTTCACTTAAACCTAACAATATAATATATAACAAAGTATGTAAATAAGCTAATGTTATGGCCACTAATCTTACCTTTTACACAATGCACTTTATCAAGGTTCATTAATTTTTTTTTTAAAAACTGCAGGGGTAATTTAAAACTAATAAAATACGTGAATAAATAAATAAAATAATTTATGTAGGCACGAATGTAAACAATAACAAACTGCCATATTGGAAGGCTGTTGTTTGAAGTCAAGTTAGAGTTAGAAATTTAGACCCCGATGACTCATCTATTGACCTAACAGTTTAAACTGCGGCCAAAGTAAAGTCCAGTGATATTTCTTATGAACGCTAGTGTACGTTAGATTTTAAGATGTCCTTTCCAGACGGACCACCCATATTGATTTGATATTACCCTTAGTATTCAAGAATGTTTATTACAATTTCAGTTTACAATCTTTAGCTTATTTTTCTAGGTTTATTGCACCGGTCGTATAATGTACAGTTTACCATTCTTTGTTAAGCGCAATGTCTACTTTAACATTTGAAAACCTTTATATTCATTTTAAAAACATGTTACATAAAATATGCTGACGTTCTGGATCCCACAAAAATCTAATGCCTATATTGCTCTTGTACCTACATAAATTGTCAGTTATACTATTTCCCAAGTCGGCACGAACATATCTTGTTGTCTTGCCGCTGCATTCAATTATACCATGCCAACTTGTTTTTCTGTTTTTATATTTATAATAGTCATACTATAACGAAAGACCACCCACGAATCAATCAAACATAGCCTATCTTTGCCGATCCCAGCTTTTCAATGTTATAAATATACCTTCTGAGAGAAGTTAAAGAAAGAATCATTCTGTTGTCCGACATGTTTGTTGTACGTTCGCTATACACGGCGCTAGATAAGTGATTTCTCGACCATTACTTAATAAAATAAACTCTTAAGATAAAATCCGAATCTCTTATAAAACCGCCTCTCACATTTAAACCTCTATTTTAAGAAACGTAGTCAAGCAAATGTGTGTTTTATTAAATATGACAGTATATGAATAATTTGTGCAATTGTATCTATTAGCCGGCTAAAGAAGTTGTATATTTATATTATATTTATAATATATCGTATTTAAAGCAGGTGTACAGAAGCTTTTTGAAAAATTGTGTCGTAATTAAAACATAAGATAGTAGATTACTTGTTTGATAACTTTAATTCATTTAACAAGGAAATAACCAGTCAAATTTCTGAAACAAGGACAAAAAGCAAAGAAGATTAAATTGAAAATTTAAAATTTTGATAAAGGAGAAAAATAAAATCCTGAAATTTAATAAAAATGATAAACCCACAAATTTATGTATTACCACAGTAGAATCCCGATTATACTAAACATTATTTTTAATCGATTTTGTTTTTCATTTCGCAGTTTATAAATACCGTATAAAATATGTTATTCTTCTATTACAATTTAAAACGTTGATATTTTATTCTTGTACCATGGTAAGATCACATCATTATGTCTGATGATTTATAAAATATGGCACATTTTGGAAGGATTTGGAAATATAAAAAAGAATAATTGCGAGAAATTTGAATTTTGTTGTTTGGGTACCGGTACAATTTTCTCAAACCCCAAATATGTTAATTAATTTATTTTTCAAAGCATCAATGTCCTGTATGGCAATATTAACATTATCCCAATTTCTCATTCACCCTTATATCTATCATTATCTTTCGCGAAAAATTTGAAGAAACTTATACTCATTTTTTTGTTTCTTTTTTTCAAAAATGCTCATCTTTCTGGTATTACTGTGGAATTTGTTGATTTAATAAGGATTTTGTTAGCAGAAATAACAGCATTTTTCTTAAATATTTTGTTTTTTTTTAGTCCTAATAATTAATGCATAGTTAACAAAAATTCTTAAATGCATATCATGGACTGCAATTTTTGTTTGTTGTTTAGAGTGGCAAAATTTTAATGGTGTGCAAGACCATTAATTGGAGGTAAAATTTTATTATAGGAGAACGAACACTATAAAGAAGATGATATTTATTAACATTATTGCATACTTTTCGAAATAAATGTTTACGTAAATGAAATAAACCAATTGTTCATTCCATTCTGGCTTATTAATAATATCTTCGGCACATCTTCCTCAGCCTTAGGCTTCTAAATCGTCCATGTAAAAGCAATAAAAAGCATTCCCACAGTTTTAAAATGAAGTAAGAAAAAACATCATGATATTAAAGTATCAGTAATTATAAATAACTTATATCGTGTCGAAGATTATAATGTGATGTTTTAAACAAAACATTTGCAACATATCAAGTAGCCAACTTTTTTATTTACTTTTGAGCATGCATTCTGAAAGGTTCTAAGAACCACATGAACCGCAATGAGTTGTAACTAAACTAAAAAATTGAAGTTGTTGATAAGTTAATCTATAAAGCTATTGGTAAATTGATTACTTTCGAATTACTAATAGAAGAACCAAATAAAATGTAAGTGAAAATATTATAGATTTGCAAAAAAGCTGCCATCAAATGGAGAAATGAGTCACAAACACTGGATATTTTGCGGAGGGGAGTGCAGAGCTCTTCAACGGAATTTCAACAACATGTCTGTGAACATTTCATTAATAAACTAGTCAGGCAAAGTCAAAAACAATCAACCATAACAGAATTTATGTAGTTATATGTATACATCTGCATATATGCATGCATGGTAAATGTGTGTTTACAATTAAAAGCTGCTTTGCAATTTATCAAAAGTGAGAAAAATTTTCAGTGTCGTCTACTATAGATAGGCGACATTTACTTTCACTCCAATGCATGTTGGCTATGCACATAAAACTTTTTTTGGTCATAATAAATATAATTCCTTTATACTAGAATAAAAAAAAAAACCTGAAAAAAAAATTAAATTACAGGTTGTAAATTGGATATTCTCAATAAGCCGAAGCACATTTGCCTCATTTACTTATACAATATAGATGGTAACTGCTGTTCTTTCAAATATTCTTTGTATCCAATAGAATTATAAAATTCAATAGAATTTATCACCTTTTTTTGTCTGAAACAAATTACCATATCTCTACAAATTACTTCAAACAATGTTTCAGAGTATCCTATTTTTTACTAAAACATTTATCTGAAAGATATTTTCGGAACTTTTCCAAGCGCATTCTTCCGACAATCTGATGAATATAGAAGGTAGACGAAACGAAAACAAAACAAAGCAGCATCTTCAGCCGAACGAATAAATTATTATAAATGATTTTAAGGATCCTGTTTCCTTCAGGTTGTGCACGATAATATAACATTATTCAAACCTCACGAAGGAAGAATACCTTCGGAAGTTATAGTATTATATATTCTACCCCGTCTAAAACCTTTCAAATATATTCCGATACAAGCAGTTCCTATTCAAAATGAGTAGACAGACAATAGCTGCACAGCAAACAGAGTATTAGAGGAAAACGTATCCATTCTTCTACCTGGGAAGGAGAACGAACAGAACGCGACAGAATACCGAAACGCTATTACATCACCTCCTTTCGGGCTAACAAATTTCTCGCTCTCAAGGAGGCTAACTCATTTAAGGATGATGTTTACACAGTCGGAGTTTAAAAGGATTTTATATTCTTTAAAATCAGTTGCGCCCTCTATTGATTTTCCCACTCGATCGCGGTTTTCCACCGTGAAAATGGGAGATAAAAAAAAAAAAGAGAATCGGACCCAACGACTTCCAATAGCTGCACTGTGTGTTTACGTTGAACGTCCGGCGCCAAATTGATTTTAGTTCGTCTTCTTGTGCAATTTCAATTCGAATCCATAGAAATGTCCACAGCATATTTTCGACTCGTTCCAATTCGGTTTTTGCGACAGACCGAAAGAATGGGACGAAATCGTTTCGCTTGGCACCGAACGTAGAGGGAATATTCAACGTGGAGTGGAGGAAATGTTCGGATTTGATGGCGACAAGTATCGGTTACGGGATGAGATTTACCACGGATGCGCTAAACGATATCCCGAATTTTTGAGCGTTCGTGTTTGTTTACGTGTAATTTATAAATAAAGAAAATTCTAAGAAATTAAAACTTTTGTGGAAATCATATTTTTCGAATACTTCGCAGTTTTTTGGCAGCCATTTTGATGCATCTCAGGACCGTATTGTTGCCAGAGCTGTACTTAAGGCTATTTTTTTTATAAAAATTGTTTATTATATTGTGATAAATTAAAATAATTGTATACGTAGAAGTGTACTATAGGAGTAGGTATGTTTAGCATTTAACAATTTTGTTAGTTCGATTGGATATTGTAATTATGAAATATTCTTCTGCATAAATGAACGTAGTAAATATTGGTATTATAGCAAATTATATACGAGTACTTTGTAAAACATTGGCTTCTTATATAAAATAGAAACACTTATTGCATTAGTTAAAGCTTAATCATGTTTTACTTATGCATATATATTACATTTTATACTTTGTTCGACGACATATTATAATAAATTAATTATGTGCGATAACTATACGTATAGGGTTCTGCTGTAAACCGAAGACCTAGAAAAAAAAATCGAAAACAGATGAAATAATATTAACTTATTTAATTTTTTTCTAATTCACCTTGTACATCTTCAGAGTAGGTCTTTGCAAGATTAAACAGTCTAATTCGTAAATATGCTCTTATGACAGCTTTACTTAGAAAAAAAGGATCATCTAAAATTCGAGATATATCTCTGTGTTGTCCTTCCATTGGGAATAATTTGAGAATCTTTCCCGAAATTTTATTGAAAACCACATTCGTCAAAATTTCTACTATATGTTCTTCTTTTGGGATTTTTGTTTCTGTATGTTCTAATATTTTCCTCAAAAATATTTCCGTGTCATAACATACTTCAGTTACGCTTTTGGAAGGAAAAAAATAGTCCTCCTGAAATGGATAATTTTTTTATTGTTGTTGTTGCGTTGTTGTTCAGATACTTCTTTCCCATTTTTTGTATAAAATCTGAAGATTGAAAGTGTTTTGAGCATATAAATAATGTCTTCCTCCATTCCATATTTTGGAAACCCAGAATATTTGAATACTTTTCAAACATTTTCCCCTTTTGAGAGCCTACGGACTCTGTAATATAATAGAAATATGTATATAATTGAGACCTACCGATGAAAGGTAACATCGGTCTCCGGTGGCCGTAACCTTCTTGTTATTTTACAATCAGGAACGTAACAGGTCATTCTACAATCTGGAAAACCACAGCATAAGGATAAATATCTGCGCATATATCACAAAGTAACGCACCTTTAAATAAAAATATTAATATTTAACCGATAGCAAGTCTATAAAGTCTATAACACTTAATAATAGGATATATGTAAAAAAAAAAAACTATAACCAATTGTACAAACGAGAAAATAAACCAACTATACTAAATAAAACAAACAATATCACCGATTTATCTTAAAAAAATTCAAAACAAAACTTTTTATGTAACTTCAATGGCACTCGCAACTTCCAGGTCGTTCTACCCACATGCATCAAAATGGCGGTATTGAAATGATGTAAAAAAGTTTAGATACGCACTCGTCTATCCGTTATCTAAATGTTTTATCCTTGTCTATGACTGTGATCTATGTAGAAAAAAAAACTATGTCGCACCTGCGGTTACATCGAAAGTCATAGCCAATTTTGATATTATAAATATAGAAACCTAATTTTTTTAGTGATTTTTAGGTTCTACTGGCATTTTAAAGCCAAGTTCATAAAACATCTAACTATCGACCTATCGGTTACTGTTTCAAAGGTATTTTGGTTTTTGTGAAAGACAGCTCAAAACAATATGATGCATTAAACGCGTGTAACAGCCATACAGTAAAAGATAGTGATGGGTTGCTACGCAAACTGCTATTTTTAGCAGCTAACAACCGTTAACAGCTTGTAGCAGCTATTCAATATCAAGAGAAGCTGCTATTTTTTGTAGCAGTTTCCGGAGATAGTACACACAAAAAAATAATTACTCAATTTGAATGTAAATGCATCATATTGAATATAACATAACTTCCTATATAAGCAAGAACATGATGTATTTATTTTGAGAATAAAATTTGTTCAGTTTTTCAAACCCGTGAATTTTGTACACAAAACATTTTTTTGGTTCAAATGTGATCAATATACTAAAATCATTATGAACATATAATATTTTCACCACAAAAATAATTATTTTAGATTTGAGTAAATAGATTTTCTCAACTGGAAACTATTTATGCCTTAATAATTTAAGTACATTTGATAAAAGTATATAAAAGTATTATTTAAAGTATTGCCATTATGTGCTTCCAAAATATAAGTATATTGAACTGATAATACTTACCTGCTCAATCTAAGCATTTCTGCTATTCAAGGATACCTACTAATTTTGTGTCTGTAACACCAACAAACTTCAGTAGGGGAAAATTAATAGATTTTATAGTTTTACAATGTTTGGGAGAAGGTAACGTATTGGGGTACTCAAGGAGTGCGCACGGGATATTGATGCGTTATCTCTACGTAAATACATAAAGACTATATTTATTTGATAATATAAATTCAGGAGACATTTTATTGTAAGAAACAGTTCGCGTTTATTTTGTGGCACTATCTATGTATCGTAGATGTTTTTAACCGTAAAAAAAATATAAAAATGAACTAACAAACATATCTAAAAACACTTATATACTTTTTTTAGTGGTGTGTTAAATAAATGACAAGTGTACGTGGTAAAAAAAAACCTTCTATATATATGGCATCCGCTTAAGTACATAAGAAAATAAAAAATAAACAGAATTCTCTAACAACTACATAGAAATATTGTTTTTATCAAGCCCTGGTGGAGACAATTTTGTTCCAAGTAATAATAGATAGTTATTTTGTGTAACAACCCCACACAATAAAACCAGTATCTGTGTTGCCAACTCTATCCAAGGTTATGGAAAGCATAGTATGCAAGCGATTAGTTTCGTTTTTCGAAACTCGGAAGATATTTACACCTGCGCAACATGGATACAGAGCTGGAAAGTCTACGGTCACGGCTTTAGTTGAGTCCTTAGAGGAAATATTGCTGGCACGAGATCGACACCAATTCGTGAAAAATAATTTTATGTGATATGAGCAAAGCATTTGACACAGTATCACATCAACTTCTTTTAACTAAGCTTAATTATTACGGAGTGAGAGGTACAGCAAATAAATTATTAGCATCATACCTTAATGAAAGAAAGCAAGCAGTTAGTTGGAAGAATTGTATATCAAATATGCAACCAGTAATGTGTGGTGTCCCACAAGGATCAATATTAGGCCCACTACTTTTCATGATATACATTAATGATCTTCCAGAACATTTAATCTACAGTAAAGGAGTCTTAGATGCCCGATGATACCTCTTTTATAAGTCAGAAGTGATACTAGTTGCGTGTTCATCGCATTAGAGAAAATTCTCTTATAGCTGCAAAAACTTGGTGTAATGCCAATAAACTGAAAATAATCAAAACAAACACAAATACTTACTTTTACGACAGCTGCACGGGACCATACCGAGACTTTCCTGGAGTCACGATGGATGGAGACTTAGTGGGGGTCGACATGTATCTAATATCGCACCAAAACTCAGCACTGCAATATTCAACAATCCGAAGAGTAAGAACCATCTAGTAACACACAAAGCTGCAAACTTAACATACTTAGGGCAAACTTTCCACAGTATAGGCATCTATATGGAATTCTAATTTGGGTGCAATCCAGTGATCTAGAACGCATTTTGATATTGCAAAAAACGTGCAATAAGAATTTTGTGTGGTTACGTCCTCGATAGTTGTCGTGAATATTTCGCGAAAAAATATTAACAATAATTAATGTGTATATTTATGCTGTGTTAACCCTAGTCCTACCAACGTTTTATCGTAACGTGTCCTACCAAGATGTGCCTCACAGGCACACATCTATTTGTACACTTGTTGATGTAAATAATAGCAAAATATGCATTATTATTTCATGTAGTAGGTATACAGTAAGATTAAAACATATAGAAAGAATATTGTGTGTCAGAAGATATATTTAAAATAGTACAAGATAGTAAATATTTGAAAGTTATTTATGTAGTTTGCAATTTGTGCACTGAGTATTTTCTCTGAATGTTCACACAAACCGTTTGCTTACACTTATCACATAACTGTGTTGACATTCTGCTTTCCTTTGATGGGCAAATTAGCAGTTTTCGTTTTCTTACTTCTCCGAGCCGAAGACTCCCTTGGTTGGTACTTGATTCAACGTGTTTGTATCATGAAGTATGGACTTTTATGCAAGCCACTCAAAACTACGACGTCTAATTTCCCCAGTACTAATTTGTTGTTAATTTCTCGTAAGAAAATCTTTGCGAAGTCTTCGTTTTTCGGAAATATGATAACTAGTTCCACTATCGCATATCCACCAAATTTTCATACCGTACTTATCTGCTTGCTTGGCAGTACTGTCGGAAAGATACACACCTCTAAAAGGCACCAGTTGTTCATCGATGGTTAGATTACTGCCAGGAAGATAATATTTCAGCAAGTTTGTATTAACACGTCCCACAGTCTCTAATTGGTGCCAATTTGTCCTTTTGCCTTCGGAGGTTTCTGGTCGCTTATCGTCAAAACGAATAAATCTTAGTAATTGAGTAAATCTATTTCGTGACATACACGCTCGATAAACAGGATTTCCATATAAAGGATTCATAGCTCATTATAGTCCACCATTCCTTGTTTATTCTTTCCAGCAGTAATCAAAAGGCCCAAGAAAGCACGGATTTCAACGTCGTCAACTGGTTCCACAAATCGCCAGAATAAAAAACAGCCTCCTATTAGTGAAAGTAACCACAATACCAATAACCGTATCATCAAAAACAAATTGAATGCGTCAAAGGAGTATCAACATGCACTCCAGGTGGAAGTTTCACTTTGTTCAAAGCTGTTGTAATTATGTTGTGTGCACGTGTTTTTCCTTGGCAATCGGCGTGGCATTCCACTCGTACATCTTTTCCAATAAAAGTTTGCGAATGGCGGGCGGTTCATCATTAGCATCACTATCGTCACTTCCTTCTTTTCATCGCTTTCTTCATCGCAGTTTCTTGATAATCCGCTTCACTAGAAGAGGTTTCGTCATTTGCTCTTCTTCATCTTCACCATCATTTACATTCCTTCTCAAATCCTCATCACTTTCGTACAATGCCTCGAGCAACTCCTTTTCAGTTAGTGCCGGCGTCGATCAGTCAACCAATCGGTCATACTTTCTGCATAAATTTCAAAACAAATAAGCATAAAACAACAAATCTATTTTTATGGGGTCAATCAAAACTTATTTTGGCTTACCTGGTCTATACTATACTCTCCACTAGGTAAAAGAAATAAAATTAACCAATAGACACCTAAAACGGCCAAGCGTTTGTTAGGAAAGTCACAAATACACTGATAGCAATGCAGTTTGTAAGCTGACTGTTTTTAGCAAAACGCATTTAGGGAATTCCCTTCATATGCAACTGGAAGTTCTTACATTCAAGGGGAAAGTCCGAAATATAAAGCATATCTATTACGGGGATTTACCCACATACCTAGTTTCAAATAACGTAGCAATGCATTTTATAGTATGTGCCTCAAAGACACACCTTGGTAGGACGTGTCGGTAAATTATGTTTAATTTTTTTTAGTAAAATAGGAAAAATATTTTTAAAAAATTTTTATGTCATTCTGTGTTAAATAGTTTATTTTGAGAATACAAAAATCCTCCAGTCTGTGGGCAGTTAACTTACAAAGTTCCAGCAATTTCAAAATCAATTGTGCCTCAAAAGCACACCTTGGTAGGTTTAGGGTTAAATACGTACATCAAAACAGGATGCAATTTTCGAAGATCTGTAACTATCATAGTTACAACACTCGTAATAGGAACGCGATCACACCATCGTTTAAAAAGGACTCAACAATTAATAGACTATCGTGGAGTTAAATTATATAATAAATTACCTGACCGAATTAAGCAGTTTAGTGTAAAAATGTTCAGCAAATTTGTAAAACAATGTTTGTTAAATAACGTTTTCTATAGTGTTCATGAATATCTACAATATAATTTTGATTGACAATCATAATCCACATATATTTTTATTATTATTATTAGTATTGTTACTCATTTTATGTATTAATGTTTTGTTCGTGTTGCATTCGTGTAATTTGTGATATACATTTTATATATTTATATTTATTTAATTTATAATGACAATTATACATACAATGTATATATTTATATCTATTTTCTTTTTTTGACATGTTACGAACTGTGATAAAATAAATACAATACAATACAATGTAAGTTTCGCTGATTAGTTTTCCTAGTTTTTATATCGATTTTGTTTAAGAAATACCTATGTAAAAACAAATAATACATATCATTATAGAAACTCGATCATTATGACACGTAGCCCCTCAGAACCTAATACTAGTTGCTATTGTTACTAGTTACAATCACCGTTTTATAATTAATAGAAAATGTCAATTTATACTTTTCCGTTCAATAAGTACCTCATCCAGAAAATTGCAGGTTGTTTAAACAAACACGCATTTACTATCAACGGAAATGTGGTCGATTTTTTTATGAATCGCATTCAATCACAGTCGACCTTTTCTCGTCCATTCTTCGACAGATATTCGACACGACCCCCAACGCTTGTGAAACTTCCAACATCGATGACTCAAATCACAGTAACACCGGCCGTGTGCGGCAGCAAACACGGGCTACCTTCTATTCTTCTTTCGCCCATTCCCACGACCCGCCTGGCTGAAATGGAATTGATATTGCGTTGTTTTCGATCCGACTCTGGCCAGTGAAAATCGTACTCTGCGAACTGAAAACAGATATACCTGCATCAGAGGATGGTCATTCGGGAACGTGAGACTTCGGAGCAAGAAACTCGATACTAGCCGTACGGCGCATAATCTCCCGACAATCCAGCGCGCTGGTATTACCTTCCTATATCACGTTTATGATAAATGGAAACGGACAGAGTCGGACTGTGTCTACGAGTCAATAAATCGTCAGAGTTTGGAATATTATTTAAATCGTCTGTACGAAAGATTTTATTAAAATGTTAGAAGTAGACAGTAAGAATATTTTCTTATTAAGCTATATATTCCTACGTTTTGCCGAATTGTCCGAAATATATTGCTGTTTTTCAGCCAGCTGCCCTAAAATTTAAAATTTTTAACTTCAGTGAAATACGATATTCTAACTATTTTCAAATATAATTCTATTTAATATTCATATTTTAACTAACTTTGTAATTACATTATTTGTATATTTTTCTAAACAATAAAAATAAATACGATAATTTAGCTGTTTTAATTTCCTTAGCGACCTCTCAGATATTGTGAGTAAATATCGTGATCAGTGACCAAATTAGCTGCCAAATTAGCTTTTCAGCCGCCTGTTAACGAATAGGTACGCCCCCAAAACCGCTTCTCTGATTGTTTAAAATTGGAAAATGTATATTTAATATATATGTTACGTTTTTTACAATGGTTTCTCTTCCTACGAGTTCATTCCCAGCTCTGGAGTTCCACAAGGCTCCAATTTAGATCCTCTTCTATTCAACCTATTCTATCAATGATTTACTACTTTCTCTTTCCTGCTCTGTTCTTGCTTATGCTGATGGCGTTAAACTTTATCATCAAATTAGCACAGAAAATGACTCGCTTATCCTACAATCTAACCTTGATAACCTGGTAGCTTGGTGTCATCGGTATAAGCTACATGTTAATATTAACAAATGTTACATATCGTCTTTCACTCGTATAGTATTATCTTTAACTTTTTCTTATCATATCGGTGACAGCTGTCTTCAAAGAAAATCAGTTATTGAAGATTTGGGTATTTTGTTCAATACCACAATCTCTTTTAAACATCATATCGCTAAGATTTGCTCCGAATCTTCAAAATCTTTGCGTTTTATAATGCGTATCTCTAAGAATTTCCAGGATATACACACGATCAAAACTTTATATAACTTCTTTGTTCTTTCCAAACTTGAATACGCAGCGTTAATATGGTATCCTATCTATGCTAGTGAATATCTACAACTCGATCGTATCCATCGTAAATCTTAAAATTTTATGCTAACAAACTAGATGGTGTCTATCCCCAAGAGGTGTTCCCTCCTACTGACCTCTTTACGCGTCATAATATGTCGTCATAACTTTTGAGACGTGATTCATTGTGCCTAAAATTTTTAAATTAAACTGGTTAAACGATACCACGATTGTCCTTTCTTCCTACAACGCATACCTTTCCTTGTTCCTCGTATCCCCTCTAGAAATCAGTGCTGTTACCGTATACCGACTGCTAGGACCAACTGTTTGCGAAGAGCACCAATTTCTATTTTATGCTCCATTGGAAATAAATCTTAATTTCTTGTTATCTTGATATCCTTCTGTTTTGTATTTTTTTTTTTTTTTTGTATTGTATTCAGTCTTTATTTCATATTATTCTTTCTTATTATTTTTTTTATTTCATCTTTGCATGCAATATACATATACCCAACTCCATCAAAAAATTACCATTAATGTCTTTCAAAAATATTATGAAAAAATACTTAATTTCGAAAACCTTTTATTCAGTTGAAGAATTTTTGAATAATATTTTTTTTAGCGAATTTAATGAATAATTTAACAAATTTAAAAATCCAATCCCTTTCCCTGCTACATAATATTCTATTGTTTCATTCCTTTTTTTGCCGTGACGTATGTAAACACTTTATGTACTAGCATTAATAAACTTTATTATTATTATTATTATATATAACTTCACATGTTACCTCAATCTTACTTGTTCATTTATCATTTAAATTATCATTGTTTATTTTTTGTCCTGTATTAAGTTGTGGCCTGTTGCAATAAAGTTTTATTATTATTATTATTATTATATCTTTGTGAAAATCACAGGAATTTAAACAAAACAAACATATTTTTTATTTAAATACCTAATAATCATCTAATTTGTTTAATTAGAAACTTTCAGATCACAGGTACGCGTGTTGGATTCAAATACTATGTAAAATAAATTCGTTTCTAATTTAAATTCGTATTCAAACTTACCTGGCACTTTAAGAAATTAGAATTTAGAAATGTCAAAAAATATTCGGATAAATATTGATAATCAGAGTCATCTTATCAATCAATAGCTAAACTAACTTTGGAAGGAAACTCACAATATTCAACACGGCTGTTTATTGATAAAATAAATGTCAAGATTCCTATAATAAACGATTTTATGCAAACATCGAATAAAATTAAATTCTTAGTACATTGTAAAATATAATGGGCGGTTCATACAAACTTAACATATCGCGAATATAAATGAAATAAAAAATCTAATTTACTCATTAAAGTTGAACTAAAACTAATTAATTATTTTCCTTTTTAGGTAGAGGATCATCGGTGAAAATACCTGAGTACGTCATTCAGGTAATTATGGTCTTATGTTCTGCGCAGGTGATATATCGACACTTTTTAGGTAAATTTTTGTGGAACTAGGATATTTCTGAGTGTGTTTCGTAAAAATTGTTATTGCCAACCGTCGTCTCTCATAGCCTCAGGAAGAATGCTCATTTAAACTAAAAGTAACAGTTATCTGGCTTCGATTGTTATCTGTCAGGTAATCCAACATAGGATACAAATGGAAAACTAGTAGCTGACATTAAGATACCGTTATTTACCGTAGATGGAAGGGAATACAGCAATTGTTACCGAATATAAACATCTCAAAGAATGATAAATCTTCGTCTATTTCAACAATCAATTTTTACAAATTCAAAATTTACCTGCAGAGTATGCAACTAAGTATGCGCGTTAACTTTAAATGACTCCCTTATTAGGCTTTGAAAGCTGTTTTAAATGACTCTAAATTAGTTTAAATGCACATATTTCCATAGCAGTATACATTTTTATAAATGAAGATACGAGTGGATGAAGGTGCTATGTCGCATTTTAAAAACTGTCTTTTTTGCATGAATGAAGGTGTTTTGTACTCTTCTTTCTATTGTTACCATCGAAAATTCCAGAAATTCAAGAACACTCGAGTATGTATGAAGGGGTTATGTTACACTACTTTTAAGAAAAATTACATAAAAAAACTTCATTTCTGTAGAAGTTTGACTTTGTAACAAAACACCTTCATCCACTCGTGTCTTCAAATGTTAATGTGAAATACTATATCCTGTCACTATTCGAAAATAATAATGTGTAGTTTTATTTTCCAGTTATAAACTGTTTATAATATAGAAGCTGTAACAAAAATGCGATGTAAGTTTCGTTATGTATTAACTATACGACATTACAAAGTAAAAATTCTGTCAAAGCTGATTTTAATATTAAAAAAAAAAAAAAACCTTAGGGTACAAAAATTATTTAGTAAGAACTTAGTACCTTCCTTCAAGGAAAAGTAACTTTAAATTCCTAAATAATAAGCGATGAATGTTACGTATGAATACACTGAATTCATTACGTTCTGAAAGTATTGTTGTATCTAACAATGTGCTGATATCTAAGAGTTCATCGAACTTTATGTAAATAAATCGACGTTAGTGAGTTAATATGTTCGTATAAAAATAGCAACACCCAAGGCATTTCATACTGTTCCTTTTTGTAAAATAAACATTCTATATTTCTAAGAGGATTCCAAAAGGTAAATAATAATTTAATATTTGATAAGACGTTAAATTTTCTCCGATATACAATTCAATATTTTAAAAGGTAAATATTTTTCTTTTGCTTTTGCTGGGTTGAGAGCTTGTTGTTTAATAAACACTAACATACATTTCTGTGGATTTATTTAATTAAATAAGATATTACGAATTCTTACGCTGTTTTCTGGGCTTTTAATTATTAACTATTATAGGATCACGCTACAGCTGATGAAGACAATTACTAACTGCCAAAACTAGTAGCTGAAGTCATCCTATAGTATATCAATAAACAGAAACTAGGAAGTACTAAATGTATTTTATTTTATTTATTATGGACAATCAAACATACCTATTATAATGTTTACAGAGTACTTTATACACCACATTATGTTTGAATAATATTGGCGTTTCATCTTCAGTATTTGTATAGAGAATTCGAAATGTTACACTCATGGTCTAATGCATATGTGGGCAACAACCGGCCCGCGGGCCGGATCCGGCCCGCTAAAAGATTTGACCCGGCCCGCGAGACATTTTGAGAAACCCAATTAAAAAAAAATATTACACTACTTACTCATACTCACTCCAAATGAGGAAGATCGAGTGATATGGGGTATGTTGCTTGCTCCTGCGGAATCAAGTGAGCGAGCAAGCCGAGTGGCGGCGTCCATCAAAGAGTGAGGCAGCAAACATCAAAGCCTTTGATGTTTGCCGCCTCACTGGCGGCGCAACAAAAGATTATAGCTTCTCAAATGTTCTACACTAGACGATTCTAGATCATTCCTTCATTTTGCCTATATAAGCGGGTGGATGGCCCGAACTTTAGTTCAGTTCTATTTGAGCTACCGAGGTGATAACTTCGACAAGCGATATCCTAGCGAACTGCTAGTGCCGTCAATTTGCTTTGTGACTTTGTGTGCATCTTGAGTGCTCACTAATTATATGTTGTTAAGTTTATCGAACGAAAAGTAAACGAAAATGATGCCTGGTGGAAAGAAATGAAAAGTAGATGCAGAGGGTCGCCAGTTTCAAGATGAAAGTATTCAATATAAAGAGGCATTACTCAACTAAGCATCCTATGCTGTACTCACTGACAGGACAAATAAGAAAAGACAAAATCCAGAAGCTTACCGCAAATTTGAAAAAATAGCAGCAAATGTTTCATAAACAAAAAACACAACTTCATAATATTGTGAAAGCTAGTTTTATAGTTAGTTCAAAATTGGCAAAGTTATTAAAACCATTTGCCGAAGGAAAATTTATCAAGGATGTGTATGTTAGAAGTTTGCAGTGTTTTGTGTCCTGAAAAGAAAAATGAATTTGAAAAAATTAGTTTGTCAAGACGAACTGTTGCCCGATGTATAGAAATGATGGCTAACGATATAAAAACAACATTGACTGACCGTATGGCTGGTTTTGAACCATTTTCCATAGCATTAGACGAGAGCACCGATTTTGTCTGACACAGTTTAACTGGCTATATTTATTCGAGGTGTTGATAAAGAGTTCACTGTTGCTGAGAAATTGCTTGCTTTACAGCCGCTAAAAGGAACCACTACAGGAGAGGACATTTTTAATGAAGTTGAAAAGGTATTCACAAGTTTTGATTTGCCATGGTCAAAATTAGTTGGTGTATGTACAGATGGTGCACCTTCTATGGTCGGCTTACGTAAAGGTTTCATCGGAATTTTGTATGAAAAAGCAACTGAATTAAATGTGCGAAAAGATGATTTGATAGTCCTTAATTGCATTATCACCAACAAACTTGTGTTCTAAGTCCATTCAACTCCAGAATGTAATGAATGTGGTAGTAAAAACTATCATTTTATTCGATCCCGAGGCTTAACCATCGTCAGTTCAGGCGTTTTTGGATGAAATATCAGCCGAATATGACGACGTAAATATTATTGTGAAGTCGATGGTTAGCAAAGAAAAATGCTGAACGGTTTTACGAGCTTAGAAATGAGATAGCAGATTTTACGCAATAAAAGATAAACACTACGGAATTGAGTGACCCAAAATGGATATGTGACTTAGCATTTCTGGTCGACCTTACAGACCATTTGAATGATTTAAATTTGAAACTCAAAAAAAGGACAGTTAGTAAATGATTTGTACAGCCGTTTAAAGCGTTTCAAAACAAAATCCGCTTGTGGGAGTCACAGTTGCTGTCTGGTAACAGTTACATTTCACCACGCTCTCTGCGTATGAAATACTGCTTTGCTCATATGCTGAAGAACTCAGTTACTGTCGGAGCAATTTTCGAACAGATTTAGCGATTTTTAAAACATGGAAGACAGTTTCAATTTATTAGCTATCAACAAAAGTAATGTAAAAAATGTTCCAACACACTTGCAAATTGGAGTTGATAGAGCTTCAAGAAAACTCACTCCTAAAATCTAAATTTGTGGAGTTGTGCGATTTCTACAAAAAATACCTCGGAGACCATTTGCCGGAGCTTACAAAATTCGCAAGAAGATTGATTTGTGCGTTTGGCAGTACTTATAAATGCGAACAATTCTCTTCAATGATAAAAGTTGATAAATCAAAACATCGTACAAGGCTGACTGACGATAATTTGGAAAATTCTTTACGTCTTTGTATCAATGGAATTCATCCAAACATCGATGGATTAGTTTCCCAAATTCAAGTTCCAAGATCTCATTGATTTCGTTGTCGCTATTTAACTTTCGTAGTTTGTTTCTTTCGTGTCCAAATTTCACGATTTAATTATAATGTTGTACCTATTTTTTTCATTTCATTTTCTTATTTTAATAAATTGCATTATAATAACATTGTCGTATTAATTTCATGTTCTGATACTATCGCTAAAAATTATGAAACACTACTTTAAATGCACTACTTTTAAACGCGGCCCGCGAACGTATTTGCACACTAAAGTTTGGCCCACAACATGTCAAAGATTGCCTATACTTGGTCTAGTGGCTGGCACGCTATCAGTCACGGGTTCCTCGGTTCGAACCCGACGGATTGCTCTCAGAATTATGTTCGCACTTTTTCTCATTCCTCGGCGAATACTCAGAGACGAACATCTTAAGTCGCTCTACGGGCGCAGGCGTAATAATAACTCATGACCGGCCTATGCCCCCTGTAATTGGCGAAAGTTGTTGGGAGATGTGAAGGCATGAATTATTATTGTTTGGTGATTCTTATATAATTGAAAGTTTTAAACTGACTTGTAATTTGATTTGTTAATTTATTAATGAATGATAGTGTTTTATGCGTAAAACTGTCAGGACATGCACTGGCAGTTGGTCCGTCATGAAAATTAGGATTGTGAATTGGGACAATTTAATCTTTTCTAGATAACCATTATTTAGAAAAATTAGATTTTATTCTTTATTGCAATAACTGTATTTTATTTTTGATATACCGGGTGTCCAGCCTAAGATGCAACGGTCCATAGCCGATTTATTATTGTTTTTTTGGAAAAATGTTTCAAATAAATGTTGCCTCGAATCATATTCTACACTTTTAAAATTAGTTTCAGTAATGCGGACTACCGGTTGTATGGAAGTAGAATACTAACTTTATTATTTTATGAAAACACCCTGTATTTTATTGTATTTTTGGATTCCTTGTTAAATTTAAATAACAATATATTAGGCATACATTGGGGCTAAGTTGTATCGTTTCCGAATTACATAACGTTTTTCGAAAAAAATGACATTTGCAATGTCTGCGGTGTTTGGAAATATCTCCGGAAATACGAAAGTTAGAAAGATGCGGTTTTCAGTTTTCGCTTAATCATGAAACAACACAGGTCTTTTATTTTGAAATTGTTGCGTTTAAATTACAGAATTATTAAATAGGGCTCTGTAATTTTCGAATTCTAAAATCATGGATAACTTGATTTTTTTAAATTGAATGGTATAGCAATTTTTACATAAATGGATGTAAAATTTAATTTTGTTTCGATTTTATACGAGTGTCACTGTGTCTATCTCCAAAGGTTTTGGGGATATTCGCGATTTTTCAGCTTTTCACGATAGATACGTATTGCGAAGCGCCGGCCACCTTCCCCTCGCATTTCACTAGGCTTGGGACTGGCTAAAGTAATACTGGCATGCTTAGAAAGTGGCCAACGGAACACAATAGGACCACCGGAAACAAACAAAACTTGAAATTATAAAGATGTAGAATTTACTGAAGCGCGTGGGAAATGAACATAGCAAAGATAAAAGAAAACACAACATGACTGGTATATACATAAATCAGGACATTTTTCGAACTATATTACTCTGTCCAATGAATAGCGTACATACACATCGAGCGTCTAGCTCGCAACAGGTTACAATAATCGGAATATCCGAATCGGAAGACTACGATATTCGGAATAATATTCATTCCATATTTCATCATCCGACATACTTGTACAAGTTGTACATATTCGGATGATTTCAATAATTGGAATAACTGAATCGGAATAATATTGGACAGGTGAGATTTGATATCTAAAAAAAAAGGTCGTCTGTCTAATAGACATCGAAGAATAATTACACTTTTGTGTAATTATTAAAATCAGAATCATCCGATTCCGAAATCTAATAATCGGAATCATCCGAATATTTCAATAATTGGAATCAACGAATATTTTAACTCACAACACTAGTTAGTGCCGTCATTATGCAGAGAATTTGTACAACACTATTACAATAAATATTCAAAATGCGATCCATTTTAGGCCCTACATAATTGAAATCGCTTTTGCAAACATTTCTGAGCATTTCTGGTGTGACTTCTTGAAACACTTTTAAAATACGATGGCGCATATCATCAGGTGTTGTTGGTGGCGTCTCATAAACTTCATTTTTAATGAAACCCCATAAAAAGGAATCACAGCTTGTAAGATCTGGCGATCTCGGAGGCCATCTGTCATCTGTCCTCCACGCCCAATCCAGCGGCCTGAAAAAGACACATCCAAAAACTGACGAAATTCGACAGTATTGGGAGATGGAGCACCATCGTATTGGAACCACATCAATTGACGAGTAGCTAACGGAATATTTTCTGACAGAACGCCCAAATTATTCTGAAAAAATTCCATATAAACCCTACCCATCAGGCGTTATGTTGTCCAATGATACCTGTC
This sequence comes from Protaetia brevitarsis, assembly GCA_004143645.1. Classification (NCBI taxonomy): domain Eukaryota; kingdom Metazoa; phylum Arthropoda; class Insecta; order Coleoptera; family Scarabaeidae; genus Protaetia; species Protaetia brevitarsis. The sequence continues at coordinate 1,479,430 of RXPK01000311.1, read as the reverse complement.
CACACGTTCACTGACCTTCTGTATTGACTATGTGCTGCAATAAATCGATGGGGATTTTGTGTGTTATAAGAACAACAATTGTGACGATTCGCAAATCCATTTTTGTGGAAGGTAGCTTCGTTTGAAAACATCACCATCTCGAAAAAGTTCGCAATGTTGTTTTCTTTTTATTTTTAATTTCAAGTTTTGTTGATTTCCAGTGGTCCTATTGTATTCTTTTGACCACTTTCTAAGCATGCCAGTATTACTACAGCCAGTCCCAAGCCTGGTGAAATGCGAGGGGAAGGTGGCCGGCGCTTCGCAATACGTATCTATCATGAAAACTGAAAATCGCGAAATATCTCCAAACCTTTGGAGATAAACACAATGACACTCGTATAAATCGAAAGAAATTAAATTTACATCCATTTATGTAAAATTGCTACACCATTCAATTTAAAAAAATCAAGTTATCCATGACTTTAGAGTTCGAAAATTACAGAGTCTTATTTAATAATTCTGTAATTTAAACGCAACAATTTTAAAATAAAAGACATGTGCTGTTTCATGATTAAGCGAAAACTGAAAACCGTATCTTTCTAACTTTCGTATTTCCTGAGATATTTCCAAACACCGCAGACATTGCAAATGTCATTTTTTTCGCAAAACGTCATGTAAATCGGAAACGGTACAACTTAGCCCCATGTATGCCTAACGTATTGTTATTAAATTTAACAAGGAATCAGAAATATAATAATATACAAGGTGTTCCATTTAAAAATAATAAAGTTAGTATCTACTTCCATTACAACGGTAGTTCGCCATTACTGACACTAATTTTAAAATGTGTAGAATATGATTCGAGGCAACATTTATTTGAAACATTTTTCCAAAAAAACAATAATAAATCGGCTATGGACCGTTGCATCTTAGGCTGGACAGCCGGTATTTAAATGGCTATATATTTAAAGCCTCACGACTGAATAAAGATCAAAATTAATAAACGATAACTTTCACTCCTCTCCATTGAAAACATCCCACTGTAAACGCCGAACGACTACATTTGCCTCGGAACTATATTGCCGCAGTTATCGTAAAAATATCCCAAATGACCCATTACCCCCTGTAATACGTTCCCATAATTGTAAATTCCGACGTAAAGTTGATTTGCAATCTACCCCACACGAATTATACAACCTTTTAGTCCAATATTTCCGTATGGCGGCGCACCCATCGCCGCTTACAATAATAAAATAATGCCGGGGCATGTCAGTCGTTCGCATCCCCGATAGCCCAGCATAAATTCGTACGTAAGTAGAGCTTTGCGGTGTCCATACACCGTACTACTACTACTGCTACATCAAAAAGCTACGCCTTGCAAATACATATATGCATAAAAGTATTATACTATATGTGTATTGCGAGGGAAACATTCAGTATCTCAATCGGTAGATGGCCATTTTACGTGACTATATTTTTGTATGGCGATCTCGCTCTTTCTATTTTACGCCAGAGTGTACTACGTATTTCCAAGGCGAAACCAGATTTAGGGCTAACGCACGAAATAATGTAAGTTCCGGGGCAATAAAAAGTTATTTCTGTTTTCGGTTAAATCGTGAACCGAACAGATATTACACCTAACTGTGTATGTATGTACGTAGAATTGGTACTCTTTAAAAAAAATGTATGGAACGAGTATAAATGGAAATTAGTTGAACAAGGACAAATCTTTACAAAACTTTCCTCACATAAATAACATATCCGTAATGGTGCATTTTAAGATATAAAGATACCATTTTTAACGTCTATAGTGGTTTTATTGCACTTCCTGTAACGATAATTACCGGACACACCATTGGAAGTATACGGTTTATCTGCTAGCATATAAATCTGGGGACCGCACTGACTATGAATTACGGCCCATAAGGTAATGGTAAAACTCTAAACTCGATCTTAATTTTATGTAATAAATAAAATACACCAGGTTTACTTACACAAGAGAATTACGTGTGGCAATATACAATATACACATAGCAGACACAAAAAGCTTGACTAATTAGTTTGTAATACATTATAAGATTCTAAGTCATGTTCATACAAAACCGCGGCAGTACCTACTACACCGTATTCCATAAATCACCGTCTGTGATTAAATCATCTCACAAATCGGTTTCTGTGTCTGAAAAGAAAACCTCGCAAACTATAAATAGCGGATTCTAATGAAACTTCGCCAATTTGTAGACCCCACGAAGTGTTATTCAAAGACACTTTCTGTTGCCGCAGAATTTCAACTTTAGGGGGTGCAATTTGACTTTGAAAACCGCCCCAAATTTCGTTTATACAAAATAACTTATAAACGGTGGGAGATAGAGAAAAAGTTTCAATGAAGGATTTGCAGCGTTTATGTAGTACTTTCGGTTGATATAGGTGTTTACATACAAGGTGTTACAATAAGCGCGGAACAACATATGTTGTGCTTATTTGATCGAATTTCAGAAATTGGTTATAATCACTCTATTTAGCATGGAGTACTGTATATAGACCTGAATTAAGTAAATATACAGGGTGTTCACAAAATTATGATTTTTTTATGCTTCTTATTTCAAAACAAAACAAGTTGTGCAACAAAAATAATTTCCATTTTGAGGCTATAAGAATTTCCAATCTAATTTGACATAATGTGCATAATTTTTCCCACAATTATACGCAGGATAGGATACGACTGCAATGTCCGCATTGCATTGACTCAAATATATAGTAATCGTACCTGCAAGTACATACTGTTATCTTAACTGTACATATTAAGAAAGGGACAATTTAACAAGTATGTATTAAGACATTTTTCACTTGAAGTCGAATAAGTACTGTCTTTTACTGATTTTGTCAATAAACGTGTTAAAATAACTCGGCAAACATTTATTTTTTGCTAAGTATGCACTCATTATTCTTATATCTCTTTCTATTAGCAGTATAATCAGTTATAATCCTGTCTTCATTACCTTCCGAGTATTTACTTTTACCGTCTATGATATGAAACTCGTTCATTTTACATTTTTAATTCGAATAAGGAAGTGAGATCATACTTATTAAGATTTTGCAATAATTTTATATCAAGGAATTTAATTCACCGGTTTTTATTTCCTAAAATTCACCATTTAATTGTAAATTGTAAATATTTAAAAGAGACTAAATTAAAAAGATTTATTTATGACTTGTAAAAATTTGATCATATATCGCACACCCTGCTTTGAGAAAGTGGTAGAATATAGCCGAGAGAATAAACTTGCATTTTTGTATTTTTTTGTCACAAAATAATTTTATATCAAACTCAAAATCTATATATCTTTATCGTAAAATCACATTTTGCACAGATGTCCATACTCTGAGCCTTAGACAGAGATAAGTTTCCTCAGTAGATAGGCAACTCCCATGTATATACTTATTAATAGTTTTTGCTAAAAATACCAAGGGACATTTGTAGATGGCGTGCGCTAAACGAATATTAAAATGTACTTTTACCTGAATTTTTATTTCAACTGACAATATATAAAGATATACATAAAAAAAAAAACTTGTGCGTAAAAGTAACATTTATTGATTAAATATTTAAAATTACAGCATTCAAGCTATTATATATTACATATATAATACAATATATAAGGTATTTTTGTAAATATAAATCGCGATTGTGATTAGGTGTGGGATTATAAATTATATCGTTGGAAAAGTATGAATTTAAATCGCGTTTGAAAGTAATCACGATTAAAAAATCAAATCGCAATTCAAGCGATTACAAATCACAATAATCGTACCTATGGTGCGATTACTAGTGATTTGTTTACCTTTCAAACAGCAATATGGTTGAAAATATGAGAGTATATGTATTAAACAAATCGGTGCGTTGGAAAACTAGAACAAATAGTGGATTAATCGCTGTGACGCAAGGTATAATGTTAGAATCATAATCACAATCGCGATATGTATTTGCAAAAATACCTATAGACTTGTATTTTAACTTTCAACGATTTAGGATGTAAGTTTTAAATATATAACAGAAAATCCTTCCGTATTCCTATACAAATCGTAGTAATTATTATTATTTCCAAACATGGCAATATCGCTAACGTACCTTTTACATCCTCAAGGAATATCTAGGTAATATCAAGGTAATCTATGATCCTAACTGTAGATGCCTAAATAACTACTAGACCTAAAACTAGAGTATAATTAAAGGCAATGTATTATTTAAAAAAACGTAGTCACTAAACTATCCTATAAAATTCACTTTAGTAAAAGTTTGTCAAGATATAAACTAAAATCACCACTGCCACTGTATAAGTACCACATCAGTAAAAGAAAACAAAAATTATTATAAAAGTAATCACAAGCAAATCGAAGCTCCACGTGTATTAAAAATTACTAAAATACAAATAGCGTCCTTGTGATTGTGCTTATGAAAACGAAAACAAAAATAAAGGCTGACGTATTATTGCCAGCAACCTTAATTTGTAAATGTACCTAAACAAAACTGTTTCCTGTAGTTTGTTACCAAACAAGAGTTATAGCGCCATCCACAAACGTCCCTTGTAACTACTAGAATTTTGTTAACAGTTTGACCCATTAAACTTACCCATCTCCTATAGTATACTCCTCTCTGGCCTTAGATTTAAGGGACTGCTTATACGCGCCACTCCAGTCCACTATAAGCTTCTATGAACGTTCGTTTTCGTACAATATCCCTAAATTTTACAGTGCCATCGATCACAGCTTAAAAAATCTATCAGTCGGACCATTTGCTAGACACCTGTGCAGGGGGAATTGCGCCGCATAGTGCCCTTTTTTTACAAGTACTTATTATTTATGTGTACTAGCAAAACTAAAAATGCTATTCTCATTCTTGAATTGGTTTGACTCTATAATAATTTTAATTTATTCTGCAATCACACTCTCTTTTTTATATTGTTATTTACATTACTTAATTAGGTTATTTAGTTAGGAGCGGTTTGAATTGTAAAGCAACGCAATTCGCTGAACCCAAATCCCTTTGCCACATAACTAATCCTGTTTAAATTAATAATTGTTTGTAATCTAAATTTGTAGTACTATTGTAATATGAAACTTGATGTATTATTTTGTTAACTTTGTTAACTTTATTGTTATATATTGATTGTGAACTTTAATTGTGCTAAATAAACTATTACTTACTTACTTACTTACTTACTAATAAACTACAACAGAAGAAACTGCGGAAACATGATTTCGAAAGCTTAATATTTGGACTTCTGTGCAGAATCGTATAACGGGGATGCTAAAACAACATTTATTTCCCCAACCGCATGACTCGAATGCCAGAACGTGATTGTCCAGGAAGCAAAAACGTCGAAAACAACTTATCTGATTTTGTCTTATTCCATTACGAAGTGCCATAAGAGAAAAAGCAGAGATTTTGGAAAAATTTCTTGTCGCCGTTATTAATTTTGAGTAAGAAAAAACTAATTTCCAACAAGAGAAGAAGGAACTGTCAAGTATTAGAATCTAGAACCTAAAAGATCTTTACTCAAACCTATTTGAAACTCCTAAATCCAAATCTAAATAAACCATGCAGATCCTATTCCAATTTTGGTCATGTTTTTTATCTCTATTTCCTCTTATTTTATATATAAAAATATGGCGTAATAAGGACATAAATCCTAGCAAGTTGTATATAAGGCAACAAAGAGAAAGATCCTCCAATATAACCACAAATGGACCACACTATTGCAAGAAATTGTCATTATTGCCACTTAATATACAATCTGCTACTGCTCACTTAATAAACTTCAATCCTAGCAAAAATTGTGCTAAAAAATACTTCCATCTCTATTTACTCACGCTTATTAAAAACAAACAATTCCCATTCCCAACTGTCCTCTGTTTATTGTTTAGACCAACGATAGCGTTTTAATTTGAAACGCTAGCATTTTTTTTAATGCCGCCCTGGTTGAGATGACAATATTTTTTTTCTATTTCCCAGTGTATGCACAGTATGTGTGTATGTATATCAGTGCAAATATTTGCCGTTCGTTTTCACTTTGTATTTCCCTCCCTTGCGAGCTTTTATCTTCGCCTACCTGAAGTTCCGTTAATTAGGTACGTCTGCATAAAAAATGTTGTTTAGCCTACAAATTTGTCATATCGCAAACACGCCATTAAATTAGGAGAAAAATACATAAAAGCTCGTTCTTCCGGTTCGTGCTTGTACGGCGTAAACATCTCTTTCGGGCCTTCGTTAACTAAATTGAATTAATTAAATTAGTAACACTACGTAAAATTTAACAAGGGAGGAATTTCTCATACAGAAACAAGAAAATTTCGTACAAAAACATTCCAAAACAAGCAAGAGGAGGCACATATTTTCGAAGTAGACTGCTTTAGAAATATACACACTACATAATCACCTCTTCCTTTACAATAAACATAAACACTCTAAGTTTGTTATTTATATACTTGTTTTCCTAAGGCATTGACATTCAAAAAAAGTGAAAAGGAGCTTCCTGTTATAAACTCAACCAAATACACATTTTTCTAAAATTTCCTACAAAATTTTATTCAAAAATAAAAACAAAAATACAAAAATAAACGTGCAAAAAATTTGCGTCTTTTTCCGCGATTCATCCAGCAGTTGAGGCGCCAAAAATACTACAACCTCTTGAGTTTCCGTGTTTAATCTTCCATTTCTTCTAATCTTAACTAATTAGCACTGTTAGTGGAAATTTACCAGAGCAAAATTTGACACACCAGCATCTTCAACTACATCGAACTTACAGTATCCACTTACTGAAAGGCAGGATACAAATCTCGCCCATTTCAGCTTCTTTGGGGATACAGCGGCAGATAGTGTAGACTTCGTAGTAAGCGGTCGAAGTGTAGTGTCTCGAGTAGCTTATTTCGTGAGTGTACTTTACAAAATAATGGCCCCCGGACTTCGGTCAGGTGAAAAGAGCGAACGAAGTGATGATCCAATCATTAACTTTCTTAAGAGTAGTGAATTCATTGAAATTGTTAGGAATGCTGTTAAAAAAGAAACAGAGTCCTTGCAAGAAAAAATAGAAAAAATAGCTTGAGAAATGAAATGCAAGTAATCCGTGAATCAAACATAGAATTAATCGGATTGTTATCTCCACAAAACAAATTTTCGATAATAAATCTTAAGAAAAACGATAATATGGCTGTCGATAGTGATGTAGTTCATAACAAAATCACTTATGCTGAAAAAGTATCGTCAAATAAGAAAACAAAGAAAAACGTACCTGCAAAAGAATTATCCAAAGAAAATGAAAACCTAAAAGCTGCACAAAAATTCGTTAAAAATAAATGACACAATGATAATGTGTAATCCACAATAAATTAAATAATTTTAAAAGAAGAAAATTAAATTTAGTGTACGGTACGGCCGACAAAGGTTGCTCTATAAAGGCAGTTACCCGATTGGCTCACTTCCATGTATTTCGATTGGACCCGAAAATTTCTTCAGGCAAATTATAAGAATTATCTAAAATTCTAAAGACATCAGTGATGCAAAAATTGAAATTACAATCAAAACATCCGGAGGAATGTTTTGATTGTAAAAATCTTTTAAAATATCAGTAAGAATACGTGCATTAATCGGTTTTTTCTTCGCTTATCTCAAAAGAACTCCCAGCCTTAACAGCGGAATAGGAGATAGGATGTAATATTTCAAACTGTTCCAATTGTTTTTATTAAATTGTCAAAGTGTCGGGAATAAACTTAGTTGTTTTGATATTTCCTTACACAGATAAAAATACGGAGTTGAATCTAACACCGTTTTAACTCTTTTCCGGTGTTCCCTCGCGACCATCCGTTCAAGGAGCCTCCATTTCGGAGTTAAATGTTTTGCTACTCAACGGATGGAATACAGAGATAATTTTGCTTTTCATAGGGAAAAAAACATCTTTAACCGAGGCAACCAACTCCGTTAAGGACAATTTGTCTCTCTTATGCAGTTTTACTATTTTGCAATAAATGTAGAAGTTTCCGAAATGAGAAATTTTAACTCCTACTGCTGTTATTAAAATGAATAACGGATATTGTTTCCCCCATATGTATGCAATACTACTATCGTATTAGATAAAATTATCTCCGTTGCTAATGCAAGTAACTCCACTTGGAAATAATTACATCCGCAATAAACAAACGTTAACTCCGTTTCGGAATGTATTTCATCCTTCACACATGAATTATTTCGTTAAGAAGGTACTGCCACAGAGAGAGAAGAGAATATCTCTCTAGTGAGAAGGTTTTTAACTCTATTTTTATGTTACCTAGCTCCATAGTAGCTAAGTTAACATCATATTGGAGTTAATCAATGAGGGCTATTCTATGTGGACAGAAGCACCCTTGCTCAGTGCATTTATTCTATTATTTATCATTAAAAATGCATCAAAAATGTCGTCGAACCTCAAGTTCTTGAATTATTTTTGATATATTCCTAATGATTACTAGGATAGACACACTGAGCACGTCCTCTTCTGCGGTCACAGAGCAGCCGTCATTGGAATTGCTTTAATTTATCCATAATATAGTCGCTTTTTGAGTTTGGTAGCGACCGTGGGTGTGAAGGCACGACACAGTTGAAAACACCACGGATTCAGCTAAGATAAACGTGCTTTTATTCAGGAGTTAACACCTAGAATGTAGTGGGGCCAATTAAAAATTGGTACAATCGTAGATTGAAAATTAAATAAGGATGCACAAGTTTCTTACTGCTTTATCTACATCAGCCTTGGTGATGTTTTGCTCCCATAACTCTTACCCATCTTTTACGGTTTTCGAACTTTACTCTGCTGTGTATTTTATAAATTTCAGGTACGCCACATCCTTCTCCATTCTCGAACTATTGCAAAGTGACTACGTCCAGACTTGTTGCACATGCGCTGCACTAATATCGCTTTAATAAATGCGCATGCCCTAGGCAAACTTGCAATTTTCAAATGTTTAGGGAAACAGTTACGATTTGGAGAACAAATGTTCCCAATCGGAGGTATCCTTTCCCTTTTTTGGCGTTGAGGTATTAGAATAGAAACATCTGTTAAGTAAACAAATTATCAACTCCGTGAAGGAGAAAATATAATGCAATTTAGGGATATTTGTTCCCATTTAGGGCTTAAATACGGTAGTGTAGATGCGGAGACAAAGCGGAGATTATTTCTTCCTTGAAAATGTGTTAGAACAGGGAGTAAATCAATCTCTCCGTTTTGGTTGAGATTTTGTACAAACCGAGGAAATACTTTCTGTTTTTAGCTATGGCAACTCCTTTTGGAAAACTATATTTCCAAACGAGACTCCTATTCCACTCATCAAATTCTTTACCTTGTGTAGATGTTTTCCACGTTATATTGTTTGTTTAACGAGACGTGTTTGGAAAGGAAGAAATAAATCATTTTACATTAATATATCATTAGTTAATTAGTTCATATTGTAATCAACTAATAGGGGTGGTGGTTGGGGTATTTGGTATCACACTAATGCTTACTCACCCAGTAGAGGTATCACGATATTTGTGTGGAGAAAGATTTTGAAGTATGTGCTGCAAAAGATTAACTGAATCATACAGCGTTTTTATTTAAAACTTATATAGATTCTAATGGCGAATTTGATATATTTCTTCTTAACTTAAACATGGTTCTGGAAAATTTTATACTATAAGTTAACCTATTATTGTAACGGGGATTTCAAATGTTAAATTATAGTTATTAGCATAGTTGGGGTACATAAATTAATTAAAATAAATTCATATTTTCATTATATATTTTTAATTTTAATTACTATTGGTTAATAAATTATAAGTTAGGATTAATTATTGTTAAATATTACAATAGGGAGGTGTTTGTTGTTTTCTTTTCTTGCTGTTTCAATTTGAAATGCATGGAGCAGCTACCTGAAGACGGCACAGCTGTTAGAATTGAGGAGACGTGTAGACTGCTCTTCCAAACTCAGAAGGATGATAGTATATATAATTTGCTTGCTATCAGTAAAATATCTCGGAGTATTTCTCAGATCTACTCCCAGAATAAGGTTTTCCATGGTTTTATCTTGGCTTCCTTGGCGAAATGCTGGCAGATAAACCGAAATCGCTCCATGGCCGCAAACATATAAACAACTGATACCTGACCGATTATTATAGTTTTTTTTTTTAGTATTAAAATCATAGGGAAGTTAATTTGTTTAGAGTGTTAAACATTTTAATCTTCAATCAGTTCTTCTGTGCATAAGAACATGGAAGCACCTGCTAGCATAGGGAATTAAATTGCAAATATATTGGGACTATTGATTGAAAACACAACTAGTTCCTATTCCGTATAAAGTACACACTCCCTCGCATAATTTTCCATGTATCTCCGAATGAATATAAAGTAGACACTGCACTTCGAAATTGTCACAGCGGCGCAAAGGGAAAGGAAGAAAAAATGAAGGACACCGTCATTCGATTAAAATCGACGGAGTACAAGTATTACGGAAATCATTAAAAGAAATTAGATGTGGTATTTTTCAACACTACTACCAAATACTTGAGGAAAAAGAGACGGTATAGAAATGAATTGGAAATTACGGAGATTTATGGTAAGGTTAGTCTACAAGCGTTGCTTGACAATACTGTATCAATATTTTATTGAAAAAGCGAACTGAATGAACCATATGGAAGAGCTCACACTTATCACGAAATGGGATGTGATAGTTTTCAGGCCATAATGAAGATAAACAAAAATTTACTAGAAAACATTTCGGATTCCAATATGTTCTTAACATCGCTTGTGCCCTTAATTTGTCAAATAAAAATAGATGACTCGCAAGGTTTACTGGAACAATCATTACGACCATTCAACAAGATTTTGTCGATCACTCAAGTTCGAGTTTATAAAAGAAACAGACGACACAATAAAAGCTGAAGTTAAAATAGTTAAGAAGATGAAATAACACATCTATTGTATTGTATTCATAATAGAACACGTAAGTTAATTAATTTTAAGTAATAATTATGCTTTTGCTACTCGTTATTTGCTGAGTATTTAATTTATACTTATTTTAATTCCAAATTCTTTTTTCTAAAAAATGTTTCGGATCAAACATAGCAAAATTATTTATATTTGTAACGTAATTTCCTGTGGTCTGGCACCCGGGTTTTCGTTAAATTCAGTTTTTTTTTTTTTTTGTTCATTCATTAATCTTTGTCAATGTTTGGGAGATTTTTCTCAAATATTTTATTTTTAAATAAGATTTTTTTTATGATTTTGTTTTGATTTTGATTTTTATTATTATATAAATTAATTTAAATTTCATTCAGTTGTACATATTGCGTAACCAGTATTGTTTATGTTGTTCAAATATATATCTAGAAGTTTTTTTTCTTTGCGATTTGTGCGTTGCGATTGCAGCAGCTATTATTTTATATACGATGTTTTCCTGAGAGGCGCCTCAGTTACCAGATAGACGAGCGTGTAAGTACATATGATTTTTAGATTCATTGTTGCCATTTGGGGTTTTTCTTTTTTTTAAAGATTTTGTTCGTTTATTGCGATTGTATATCGTCGCATGCTAGGAATCATTAAATAATTTGTTGTTGATTGTTGTGTACACAATTTAGTATAAGATCAGTTATTATATTTGTTCTGGAAGATATTTTAAGTTTAAAAGAGTAATTTTTTGTTCGTTTTTAAGTTTGCTGATTTGTTTTTTAATAATTAATCACCACGGTTTGGGTGATTAGAAGCATTGCCTATTTTCTTGGCACGAGTGAAATTTTTCATTTTGTGAAACAACGAAATTATCTGTGTAGGTGTTGTCAGTTTTTCAGAGATTTAATTTAGTTTTACTATGGAATTGATCAGATCCAATGAAGTATCGCTCATTAGCAACATCTATTATTCGAGTAAAATGGCTGGAAAGGTGCACATTTTTAACATTTAAAACATGCATATTTGCATGTTTTAAATGTTAAAAATATCAATATGTAGTAAAATATTGATACTTGAATGCACTCACTCCACAGTCAGAGCGAAATGGACAATATGATGATTTTGTGATAAAATTTAAAACTTTTTTAAGATTTTGAATTTCATTCTCACCAAAGCAGAATTAGGTTTAGGGGGTTAGAAATTTTAGAGTAGTACGACGTTCTTTATTTATTGCTATTTGTAGATTTGTTTGTATTTCTGTACAATTTTCTTTTTTTTTAAATAATATGTTAAAATAATTTGAGGATTGGATTACAATCGTTTTTTTAAGGTTGCATAGTAGTAGCAATACGCAAAATATCAAGGTGCGCCTACGTGTATTTCATATACGTACTAATCCCTGTTGCAGAAACTGGGCATACTCTCCATAAGTGGGGGTAGACTATGGAGTTTACTCCAGTAGTTTTTTCGTAGGTTCATATCTATCTACACAGCAAAAACCCGTTCTGTACAATGGTAGCAAATGGAAATACGCCTCCCGGAATAAGGTTTTCCATGGTTTTATCTTACTCCTTGGCAGAATACTGGGAGATAACCGAAATCGCTCCCATGACGCGCAAACATAAATAACAACTGATACCTGACCGATTTATTATAGTTTTGTTTTAGATTAGAAATCATAGGGAAGTTATTTTGTTAAGAGTGTGAACATTTTTAGTCTTCAATCAAGTTCTTCCTGGCATAAAAACATGGAAGCAACCTGCTAGCATAGGAATTAAATCGAAAATATAAATTGGGGGCACTATTGATTGAAAACACTAGTTCTTATTCCGTATAAGTACACACTCCTCGCATATTTTCCATGTAGATCCGGAATGAATATAAAGTAGACTGCACTTCGAAATTTGTCACAGCGGCGCAAAGGGAAAGGAAGAAAAAATGAAGGAGACCGTCATTCGAATTCAAATCGACGGACACCATGAAATTCATCGCCCTCACCTAGAACTTTTAATCCACGAACCGGCGCGCATCGGCGAAACTTTACCCCGAAAAGAAATTAATAATTTAAGATTTCCAGCGTCGAAATGGAAGCGATTTGAATTTTTATCGGCGTCCTCGCGGCGAACACGAGGAACGACGCCTAGGTCGCTCGTTCCATTCATCCGACTCCTGTTTCCGTTACCCCCGGTCCCGACCCCGAAATTAATATCTGTTTGCGGAAACTCATTAATATTTAATTTTCGAACGGGAAGAGCCGAAGAGAGAACGCAATGCGAAATATTTAGGATTCCATTTGATGTATACGTAAACGCACGCAAGTCGACTGCCGGATACCTGCATCTGGTTCACTAACTCGATTTGTGTCGGAGAGAAGTGGGGGCGTAGTACAAGGGGATACTACGCTAATGCGCCGAAAACTGGCAATTTAAACTAAATCGCTTTTAACCGTCTGCATAATTTATGAGCGCATTAAGATCAAAGTAAATGAAAATAGTGGGCAAACGTGTGGGTTTGAATTTCGATTTGCCAAAGGGTTGTTTAATACGTTAATGATTAATTAATATGGCAGCTTTTAATTTTTGATGGAATCATGCAAATGTTCGTGGAAAAGAATTAAGTGAGTGGAACCTTTAACGTAGGAAGTTGAAAGATTATATTTTGCATAACACAAAAATATAATAACAGTAGGCATTCCTTGTTTGGACGTAGGTTTCAATCATTCTAAGTAGAGCAAAAGTTGAAGGGTTTGAACAAAAGATGTTTACCTTTAAAATGTCGTAAACTTACACATTAGTTTATTATGTGTAAGTTTACGACATTTTAAAGGTAAACATCTTTTGTACATAGTACATGTAACATAATAAACTAATTACACTATCAGATGTGTAGATTAATATATGAAGTGGTCCTATTGGCAACACATTTTTGGGTCCGCACTTTCATAGGAGCACATTCTTTGCACTTTCTTGAGAATTAACTTTGGAAGTTGTTGGATAAATTATCTCTTGAAGTAAGAGGGCAAATGGGGTTCCAACATGATGAAGTACCGGCTTATTCTACACGTGGCATAATTAATTATTTGAATTAAATTGATAGATGGATAGGAAAGTGAGATCTAGTTAGACGGTCGGTAAGACGCGCAGATCTCACAACACTTGATTTCTGGGGTTGTCAAAGAGTTTGTTAACCGTGAGCCTCTAATTACTATGAGTATTATAATTTTCATAAATATGAAAATTATAATTGTTGTTGAATGTATTAAATATAATTTTCGAGAAAGACTACAGTATTTTTCTTTATGTGTTATGCGACAGTGTTTATTGTTTATTTATTCATATTAATTGATTCATTTATTTGTTTGGAATTTTATAGTAAATATTTACTTTTTTCCTTCGTTTCTAAAATCGTTACCTACTATAATTATAAATGCGATTACAATAAATAATAGAAAAACCATAATAACTAGTGAAAGAGAAAGGCATAGAACGTGCTTAACAAAATCAAAGCATTTATTAATAGGAATTCAATGACATCGCCAATTGAAGCTATTTGAGTTTCCAGTTTAGTGACGAATACCCAAGTATATTAAAGTTGAGGTACTAACATATCTGAAAGTGTAAGTATATCTGTCCCAAGATATTTCAAAATTTGGTTTACTTGTTCTAAGTGTGGATCAAATTAAAACCGGTTTTCTCGCACAATATACTTTCGTTTAAAGTTTACGTTAAACTTACAAGTTTAGTGCTGTTTTAGCTGTCTAAACAGTTTCTAAAATCTTGTAAACTTTTATGTCCTAAATTGTGTCGTATTAATCTGGACTTCTGGGCAGAGAATAACCCTGCGTGAGCTGTAAGCTGATGTAAGTGAGCTGAGAATTGAAATGATTATAATTTCTTGAATACAGGGAAATTAACAACGGGAGTTTTTTTTAACGCAGGATTAAAAATGTTTTAAAATGTATACTGAGGAGAGGGGGCTATTTTTTAATAATTACGCTAAAAAACATTATCCAGCCCTCTCCTCGGTGAAACATAATTTTTTTTGATACATCAAAGAGGGGAAGGATTAAAAATGTTTGAAATGGCAAAATTTATTTTTTTTATCAGGAAGAATCTCTTTGCTCATCTCTTTTAATAATTAAATCAATTTTTCACAACAGCGAGGAGGAAGAAGGATAAAAGGTGTTTTAAGTAATGATGAAGGAAAGAAACTAGAAACTTAATCTCAGATGCTTGTTTTTGTTGTTTATCATTGAAAAGAAACTCCCTGCTGTCCCTGTATTTTTTTAACATTATTTTTGTTTTTCTAAAAAGTTATATTTTATAATTAATTTACAAAAGTTTGTGGTAATGAAGGGTTTATATTAAAAGAAAAAAGCTATTGAAACATTTAAATTTTTTAATCGAAAACGTTTCAACAAATGCAATTATCTTCCTCAGTCTTAAAAATGTAATAATAATAAAAAAATAGTTTTAAAATAATTCAATGCCAATATCTTAAAATTTATTCGCTTTTTTGTTAATCTAGTGTTTTTTTTTTATTTTAAATAATTTGCTGAATGAACAGTCATTAACTTTTGTAGATAACATTTTGTAATGTAAAATTTTAAAACGGGACAATACGTCGGTTTTTTAAGCCTTCTTTCACAACATGTTTCGATCACAAAAGAATCATCTTCAGGTGAAAATTGACAAATGGTTTGTTAAATATAAAAACGATGAGTCAATAAGATATAAACATGCATTAAATGAGAATGTATTAAATAAAAAATTAAATAATAAGACCACATTAGAATATTGTTGATCGATAGAGAATAAATAACAATTTATTCTCTATCGGTCAACAATATTTAAATGTGTTTGTTATTGTCTTATTATTTATTATTTTATTATTTTTTATTTAATGCATTCTCATTTAACGCATGTTTATATGTTATTGCCACATCGTTTTTATATTTAACAAACCATTTGACTATTTTCACCTGAAGATGATTCTTTCGTGACCGAAACATGTTATAAAAGAAAGTTTAATAAAACCAGATTAGATATTGAAGACTTTTTACTTTAATTTAAATTGACACTAATATTCGTGGCTTTACAAATCTTTTTTTTATTAGTAGAGGATAGTTTTGTATGTGTCGTAAACAATTTGGAGATGAGGATGGGCAAATATTTTTAAAATGAATAAATTCATTCTAATGAAGGAAAAATTTGAAATTTTAAATGATTATTAAAAAATGAATTTTATTTGTTTCAGAGTACAATAATAATAATAATAATAATAATAATAATAATAATAATAATAATAATAATAACCTTTATTGTCCAACAGGTGAAACACCCAATAACAGGACAAATTATAATACGTAAATTTTAAAGTCAATTATTATTATTATTAAATAAATAATAGGTATACTAAAAAAAATTAAATTGAAAAATACATACCAACATGAAAATATGCTATTAAACAAACAAAGCACACTACATGTAATACATATGCAATTAAGCATTGAGTAATAATAAAAATGTAACATAGGTATAATACTCACTAGCACCAAATATATTCCACAAATATTGGAAAAAATAAAAACAATGCTTTGGAAAATATTATCTCATAACTTTATAAAAAAATGTATTAAATCTAGACTTCAAAAAATTTGTAACAATTGGAATTTTGCTCCTCAGCCATGTGATGATACACATTTCTCAAATAAAGTTAAATACTGTGCTGTACCATACATAACTTTGTTTTCAAAAAAAAAACTAAATAAAGTGCTCAGACCTTACAATGTTTCACTTCCTTATAAAAACCACAACAATATTAGTTTCCTCCATTTTAAATTAAAATCAAAAATGAAAAAATACTTATTTATTCCATGTAGAGACTGTAATAGCATCTACATAGCCCAAACAAAACAATAGCTAAAAACAGATATATCAAACTTATCGAAAATTTATTATTCAACAAACACTTAAAATTTCAAATAAAAAGGCGCGCTGAGGTCAAAGCGGCTCCAGTAGCGTGTATTTTTAATGGACCTAAAACTAAAAAGAAAATGCGCGCCTGCTCAAAGGTTAATTTTAAAAATATTTGCTCATCCCTATTTTTAAATTTATTTACAACATATACAAAAATAAACAAAAGATTATTTGGTATTCTCTGCAGCGATGTACATTTTTGCATTAGAATGTTTGCCCTGTCTCTTAATAGTCTTTTAAGGTGTCGAGTTGTTCCGTTTTACAATTTTAACAATTTTCAAATTTTACATCACAATAATTTACTAATGTCACAATCCCCCTTCCGCTGTACCATTTACCTTATAAATAACATAAAACCTTAAAAATAACATAATGTATAACATGCAAGCATCATCATAACGGTTGCAATGAATTTCCATATGTTGTATCACTGTACGTTATCTCACGTGTTAAAATTAAAACGTTATTAGAGGAAAAAAGTATAGAGATAGGAAACGTCTAACAACGGAGACAGCTTTATGCGTGATTCTGTCAATTAGAAAGAATAATTGCGGCGCAAGCGTAGCGATTAATGTGGTAGTGGTATTGTGTCGTTGACAATAACATTTTGAAGAAACTATTTATATAAATTCACTTGAGAAGCGAACATAAAGATTAAAATATTAAAAGAAGAATTAAATTCCGCTTTATTACTTATAAATATTGATTATTTCACGCCAAAAATATCCAAACGAGCACCATCTACGGAGGGCTGTGAAGTAAAACCCGGTTAAAATTAATAAGTGAAGTGTTTTTCTTTATTATCATCTTCCGAGGCAATACAAAGAGAGGCAGAGTTCGAAACAAGGTAGTAAGAGAACAGATTTAAAACCGATCCAAAGCAGTATAGAGAAACAACTATCGTGGTTTGGACACTTAATTCGACTGGAGGAGCAGAGGCAAACATAGTTACAGAGGAAGAGAATAAGAGGAAGATCATGTTAAAGTTAAAGTGGAGCAACGTGATGGGTTAGTGCTTGGAGAAGAGAGGCTTGGACTT
The DNA here is from genome assembly GCA_004143645.1 of Protaetia brevitarsis. Taxonomy (NCBI): domain Eukaryota; kingdom Metazoa; phylum Arthropoda; class Insecta; order Coleoptera; family Scarabaeidae; genus Protaetia; species Protaetia brevitarsis. The sequence goes on along the minus strand of RXPK01000311.1, from coordinate 1,461,482 downwards.
GAACAGCAGAAAAGTGCTACCCAGGAACAGGAAACATTGAGCAAATTTGTATATCAGTGAAAGTATTAAACACCTTACATCTTTGGGTATATACAAGGTTATCATATACGTTACCTTCCTTTTAAATACTAGTATCTCTAGATATCAAAATTAAATAATAAACAACTTTTTGTGTTTTTTTTTTGTGTTTATTAAAAACATGTTTGTAGAATTATATAAACATACATATTTATGACAGATGTTGCGAATACTTTTACGTGAAGTTCCATACTTTGTTTAATAATGCTTTCTTCTTAAATTTTTAGTAATTTGACTTGCAAGTGCCTTATATTTACTACACCATTATTTACTTCCCGAATTATTCGGCTTATAACAGATTGTTCTACCGCCACCTAAAAATTTTGTCCCACACACTTCTGGTAATCACTGTGTGCGTAAAAATGGTTAAATCCTTAACCAATATACTTTGAAAATATAGTATTTTCATGTTTGAACATATATTCTACTTTTAAATGCTATTAATGTTTGTCTTTATTGCTGTATGAATGGTTGTATTTGTTATGTGAGTACCGTATTCTAGCAATCTACCTATAAATAATTTTATGAAAATGTCAATAAGTAGTTCAATTGATTTTGCAAGTCAGGTCCAGGTCTATTTCAATTACAGAATTATTCCTACAAAAACACAAATGATCTTTTTATGTAATGTACCCTTTGATTGCCTATTTCGCAGTTAATGTTATCATTAACAGTTAAAAGTTACTCTAATAAACCAACATCCAACAAATTCTTGAAATCATTACTCATTTTGAAAAATTCAACTCGTTTTCATTATTTTCTCAATTCAGTAAACTTTAACCTCACTTTTGTTCATAATGTTGGTGTTATTCGCATAACTGCAAGGGATCGTTATTTTATTCCACATAACGTACTGTAAATAACATGCACGTTATTTTATAACGTACACTTATCGGATACAACATAAGGGGGATTGTCGTTTATAAAAAAAATAATGACTGCAAATATTAAAACATTATTTTTTAAATGACAACCCAGAAATGAAAGCTAAAACCATTATACCACGAAGATTATCTCTGATACTTTTTACGAATGTGTAATAGGTTGTATCTTTTTCCTTGAAGTTTACAAACTAGATTATTACCGCCAAAATTGTTACCGTTCGAGCAATACCAATTAAAATAAAGTAAACGCCCCATATTCTCGTAACAGCCGAGCGAGATGTGCGCTCCACCAAAAAGGAAAGATTAATATTTAATCCCATTGATATGGAAAAGATTCATTAAGCTCGCGGTATGAATTGCCTCTTCGAAGCAAGCCGGTCGGCCACCCGGACCCGTAATCCAGGACCGAGTCGTCGCTCTACAACACGATTGGATAGGCTCCGCACTTCCTTATAAAGAAATTTAATTAACTATTTGCAAACAGATTTAGTCTCCTTTCCCCCTGCGCGCCGCCGCCCATTCATTCTCTCCTCCGATTCTTTCCGGCGTCGGAATCCGGCATTTTTTCCGTCGTCCGCGTCTGCAGTCGAGATAATTTTCGCTTGCACCATTCAAACGAAACTGACAGCTTTCGAACGGAATTTAATGGGAGTTAATACCGACGGTCCGGCCACCCTGGGCCTCCCACCTCCTTCGTGCGCTTCCCGTTATTATTCCGGCAGATCCATTCTCCGTAATGCTTTCATTGATATGCAAAATTATTTGAGAGGGGTTTCTAAGGATACGGATTCTTCGTGGATTTATTAGCTGATAATAATTCCCCGGACTCGGCGACAAAACGGTTTCGAATCCGTTTAATAAAACTTAGTTCTATTGTGAAATTGCGAGTGAATCCCTGTCTCCGTGAAGGGAGAAGGCTTTTGTAGAAAGAAACAAGTTTTTTTTTTTGAAAATTGACCGTCATCAATTAATTACATCAAATACTCTTTGTTTTCTCCCACATTGTAGGAAATTTCGGGAATTATATTATTTCTCTTGTAGTTTTTACACTCCCTCACTTTTATCAGCGTTATTCAGTCCTTTAACATTATTTTTGTTCTAATTGTATTCGTCATTAATTTTAAGCATTGGTTTCTTCATTACCTATTTCCGGTCCTTTCCTATTTTTACTTTAATTATAACTTCTATTAACTATCTTACAGTTAACTTTTTTTATTCTAATTATTTTTATATTCTAGATTTTAAACTGTGTATGATATGTATATATATATCGTTCACAATGAGGAGATATTGAAATATTTTTATCTGAGCTTGAATTATTGCTAGAGACCGGATTATATGCAAAGAAAAACTGGAATATATGCGCATATATATATGCATCGATTTTTGAGAAAATATGCATAAACCTGGGGCATATATGCAAAAAAAATGCGACAATATGCAAAATTTTTACATAAAATAAATAAGCGCAGAAATTTAAACATTAACTTTATTGCACAAAATCTTTTCACAACATATTTCTAAAACAATTTATAATTAAATGTTTTCCAAAATTGTGTAAAAGAAAGTTTTGTCTTCTATCAGAATACATATGTTTCGAAATAGAAAAGCTTCTTTCAACATCCACAGATGTAATTGGTGCATTTTTCAACTTTGCAATACATTCTAAACTAAAATTAAAGTCGAAATCATTTACTGTTTCACCTTCCAAAATTTTCTTAACTTTCTTCAATTTCAAATACCCCGCATTTTTATTTATCACTTTTTTAAATTTATCGTAGGTATATAGAATTACCTATTGTACCCTTAACCTTCTTACATAGCATACGAAATTCGTTTACTATTTCAACTGATTCCGAGAGACATCCCTTGCGTTTCTAGTTTACGAGTGGAACTTGCAACAAAGCTATAATTTGAATCAATATACAAAAGGTTTTATAGCAATTCTGTTGATGTTACTATCTTCTTACAGTTTTCTAGAGCAATGCAGTCAGCAGTGATTTTAAGAATTAAATTTTTTATTCCTTCAAAACTATCGGCGAAAAAAATTGCAGCCTCTAACCAATTGTTGAATTTCCGCTATTGTTTGCTGGTAACAAGATGTGACATAATTTTTTCGTAAGGTACTTTCGTCAGGTATATTATGTTTGCAGAAATGATTTCAAATTAACATTGTTTAATCTTGCTAATGGTATGTTAGACGAAATTAATACGTTACACAGATCCGTATTATATTCTTCTTGTTCTAAGTTTCGTGAAATTGATGCTACACATTGACGTATAGATTGCTGCACACATGCGGATCGCTTTAGTTTTTCACATTTCCCAGTATGTGATGGACTTTTAGCGTGTTGATTAATCAGGTATTTTCTCTCAGAAGACACCTACAACAACAATTATCATTTTATATCAAAAGTTAAAGAATTTAAAAACAATTGTGAAGCTTTTAGTAAAATTAAACTTACCAGTTTACTGCAGTCTCGACAAAATATTTTGTCGCCATCCTTTACTAGTTCAGGATATGGCTTAATCCATAAAGAAATTTTGTTCGCTATACTCATTGTATGTACGCACAGTATTTAAAAACGTAACACAATTACATGCTGTTCCGCTCAAAGATATTCAATGAATGAATAGTTTATTTGGGAATTAATAATAATAAAACGTATTTACCACATCCCTTCTGCTAGGCGAAATTAAACACGTGCAGTTCTTGGAAAAAAGTATTAGAGAAACCAATGTAAAAGATTTATCGTTCTGAAAATTGTCGGTTGTCGATCTACATTAGGAATTACTAGGAATTTTTACTAATAGAAAGGATACGAAAAAGCTTAAATAGGCAATATATGCAACTTTTGTAAAAATATGCATAAAAATGTCTAGATATGCAATATATGCAATCACTAATTAGCGCTAATTAACTTCAATTAGTGTAATACGTCTACATAGAGACTATAATTAAAGATATGCAAAAATAAAATATATGCACTTTGCATATAATTCGGTCTCTAATTATTACTATCTAGTTTTCATAAAAATGACCGTATTTTATTGATTTTAATATAAATTACTCTTGTGATTCATCTACATCGAGGGTAAAGAATTCTCTTACAAATATATTTCTCAATTACAATCTAAGCATGCATGTACAGGAGCCAACAAGGATTTCAATTTTCAAGTACTACTATTGACTATGTTTGCTCTAATTTAGTCACAGAATTCTTGTTTACTCGTACGGGCTCTGTTGGTTTCTCTGATCACGAGGCTGTTTGTTGCACTATAAGTCCCCTGCTGCGGTCCGGGAGAATGTCGAATACTTTGGCCGTTTACTCTGCGTGCGGAAGTATCGTTTTGGTCGGCGGAGATAGCGTGGCCGGAAAATGATGTCCTTAATATTGATAAAAAATTGACTATATTTTCTGACACTATTAATAATCCCATTAATGTTTCCTTCCCTCTTACTAAAATTAATAAAAAAACACCAAAAAGCACTGGCTAACAAGGGCCATTAAAATATCAATTAAAAATAAAAGATTCTTGCTATATATTTCATAATGAAATATGGTTTAGTAAATATTATGAAACATTTAAACGTGCCCTGAAAATAGTAATTAGTGAATCTAAAAACAAATTCTACAGCGAGCGTTTGGAGTGATCCAGTAATTCATCTAAAGAGGCATGCAGGGTGGTGCGAGAATTAACCGGTTCTACTGACCAGTCAACAGCCAAGATTTATTTATTGGAGAATCATCAGATATTGGAAGACCCCAAGGTTATTGGTGAACATTTAAATAACTACTTTTCAAACATAGCTGCAAATTTGACTAATTCTTTTTTCTTTCTGCTGCCAACAGACATCCATGAAATCATGAATATAATACGTAAAAATTAAAAATAAAAACTCTAAAGCTTACAACGACATCTCCGCGTAAATTTTACTCTTATTACCACCCCAGGCGCTAAATTTCTTGGTCCACTTAATTAATCTTTCACTCCAAAATTCTATCTTTCCATCGCGCTTGAAGCTTATAAGAATTACACCAATACATAAGAGTGGAAACGGCCTCGCGTTGTCAGATTACAGACCTGTCTCTGTTCTTTCGACTCTGTCGAAGGTATTCGAGAAGGTTGTTGATTTCAGAGTTAGAAGATTTTTCGAGGCCAAGAGTTTGCTTTCCTGCTATCAGTACGGCTTTAGGCCGAGACTGTCAACCAGTGATGCTCTTTATAATTTTCTGTTTCACATTTTCGAAACTATTAACCAAAAACAAATGACAGCCACCGTATTTTGCGATCTATCTACATCTGATTGTGTTCCCCATTCACTTCTACTTAACAAACTTGTGTGCCGCAGGTCTCAGTGCTTGGACCGATGTTATTTTTAATATTTATTAATGACCTATCCCCTACGTGGCACGCTTCAAATCGTGATGACCTAGAGAGATTAATCAACGTCGACATTTCCAGGATTTGTAAATGGTTTTAAGTGCTAATGAATTACTCTTTAGCACTAGCAAAACAAATTGTTACTGTAACAGACAAAACCAACCTTAACATTGTTATTAATAACAGTATTTTTATCCCCTGCTACTGTGTTAGATTTTAGGTGTTACTGTGGATAAACGGCTTAGGGTGGACCGAACACATTCAGATGTTGTCGAAGCTAGCGCTGTTATGTCTCTAAGAATTATAAGGCTAAATTTGGAAGCGTACTGCGAGAAGGGTTTACTTTGCGCTATTTGAGTCTCGCTTAAGGTATTGTTTCTCTTGTTTGGGTTTCACCACTACAACGAATTTATTCCAAATTTTTAAATTACAAAAACGGGCTATGCGGATGATTAGGGGTGGGGACGACAGAGCCCATTGTCGTCCGTTGTTTGTTCCCCAAAAAATTTTGACTTTATATTCATTAATTTTCTATGAGTCGGTGAGTATGGTGTATAAATATAGAAGCAGATATTCCTATGGAACTGACAGTCATTTTTACAACACTCGTAACTGTAATAGAATTAATCTTCCGAAAACTGGTCTCTCTCTCCGCAAAAATTCTCTGTACTTAATGGGCTTCTCTTTTTTCAATAAATTACCTTCGTTTATATTAAATTCTCCTAATTTAACTACATTTCGATACAAATTTAAGATGATATCACTAACACAACCTTTTTATTCATGTGACGAATCTAGTAATCATAAATTTTGACCTGTCTCCTCCTAGTGAACGTGTTTATTGTTTTATTTTTGTTTATTATATTTTTTATATGTTTATGTAAAGTCAGACATAATGCACTTGTTTATTGGCAATAAATCTATATCTATATATCTACATATAAAAGAAAATTCTATTTTGTCAATTTTTATATGGAATTAATACATATTATGGAAAACTTAATTCGAAATTTACTAGAAACTAGCATTAATTTATCATCCTTTCAAACCCCACTCGAAAACAAAGAAACTTCCAACGATACTACCAAACAGATAATAGTTATTCATTATCTATCTAAGATAGCCGTGACCAGGGTCTATTATTTATCGACTGACATCCTGATCGATTAGATGTCCGATCGCCAACAAACGAGTACAATAAGGGAAAACAGGGATGACCGTAATTACATCGAATTATGTCCCTTTGGCAGTTTAGATAAACGAGGCTGTTCGCTTAAAGCTACACTATCAGTTTTGAAAATCAATGCTTTTACAGTTGGGGATTGGATATGTTGGGACCCTTGACCGTGTCGTAAAATATTTTATTATTTTTATCGGCCAAAGTACGCCCTGTTCGTGTATTTATCGGTGTAGTACTGCCAATAAGAGAAATGTTACCGACTCGGATGTATTGTCCAAACTCAGTTAACAAGCAAATCAAGCAACGATAGTAAGAAAGAAATTATAGTAGCGAACACAAACATATCAATATTTGTTAAAGAAACAATTTGGCAATTACTGTTTTATACTTAAATTGTTTACTTTTATTTCAAATCCATTATGTTTATTTTTAACTGAAGAGGCTTTTAATAAAGCGTAAACGTTTTAAAAAACAAGATCTTATTTTTTTACTACAGCTGGTTTCCAATAGAACAAGATACTATTAATATGCACAGAGAGAAAAATGTCAACAATTTCACAACAATTGTAGATATTTTTCCACACATTGTAGCACTAAATTTATGGCGATAAGTTTTACAATTTGTATGAAACAAACGAGTGGGCAGACAGCTTTTTTATGCATAACAGTACTTCTATGTCTCTTCCTAGTTTTCTAACACTAATATGCACTGTTCAGTATTGTAATGCAGCTGTCGACTTATATCTTGCGTTTCATCATCACTTATCGCGATTATTGAGCCCAACTTTCACCAAATATTATGACATCAATAAAATAATACTGAAAAGACTGTCGTGAACATTTCAAAAACTTGTGGAAAATTTTACAAGACTTCTTGTTTCGAATTTACAACTATCAAATTTAATGTTTATAACATATTTAGAAAAAATCCATTACCTGTATTCTGACATTGATATAGCAGCAATCCATGTTGGTATTATTTTCTTAGGTGAATGTATAAATAAATAGATAGATAAATTTATCGTTTCCACCCACTGCCAATACATTGTCAAATAACTCATAAAATATACCTACATTAAAGCTACATATGCATTACTATGTACAATATAAAGAAAAATAAAAAATATAAAAAAATGTAAAAAAATTTTCACACTAAAATATTCGTCAAATGTATATACAGGCTAACCCAACTTAAGTGGTCATTATATGTCACATATCTCGCATTTTATTGTTAGATTCACTTAATTTATTTATATAAGCGCTCCCATGATCTTCAGGAAGTTGTCTTTGGTTGTTGTAGGTAAACATATGGAACATTATATAACTTAGGTATTTAGTAGAAAGTCAAGGGATTTGGTTTCCTACGACACGAAATCCACTTGATGTTATTCTAAAACTATAAACACTATGCCTACTTACTCGTAATTAGATACTAAAAAATTAACTCAATTTATTATGATTTATTGCCAAGAAATTGTTGTATTCTCTGTATAACTAGCTTATTAATTTTTCATCATTCATTTGGTTCAATACCAAAAATATCTTTTCATCCAATTATATCATCTACTCTTAATGGTATATAGCAGTTAAAAAATTACTAGCCACTAAATCGTTGCTCCAAACGAAAGAGATCTCACGCTTTCAAACGGTTTGTTTCAAACCTAACAAATACTGTCAATTTTTTTTTTAACAGACAGGTAAATGCGTGACAGACAATTTTACTCATTTGTTCATATCGCTGGACAGATCGATTCGGCTACATTGCTTCGACTTCCCTGAGTTTTGCTTGACAAATGGCTTCTTTGTTTGAGGTTATCTCAAATCCAAAATTTATAATAATGTGGCTATAAGAACTATTCAGGAATTAAGGGAGGGGCTGCTCACTGCACGCAATGAATTTAGTCCATTTTTTTTTAATAATTGCAATGCAAACATTTGTATAATCGCTCAGCGTATCTATTGCTAAGGCGGTCACTTCAAACAATTTAAAATATTTTTATTTATTCAATAATTGTTATCGTACAAAATAAATCACAACTTAAAAATATTTCATACGTGTGCGTTGGTGTGCATTATATAAACTGTCAACTCAACTGATTCGTTCGTTTTATGGTACTAACGCTATCTGCAACCGCACAATTTCCAAACGAAATGAAACATATTAATCTTCCATTACTGCGTCAACCTTTTTATTATATGGTCTGATTGTCACATTCTTGTTCAATACTGTCACAATAAATACTAGCAAAACTATTTACCAACAGTGTAAAACAATTATAGAGCGCGCGTAAAATTTTTCTGCAATAGACGTTTTTTGCTTCTTCCAAACGCAATCAAATTTTAAGAAAGTTGCGTTAGTATTTCAAAAAATTTGATCCTTCCAACAGCTCTAGACTTTTTCTGTAACGACTATTATTAGATAATAAATGATTAGAATAGTTAGCAACAATTATTCCTACAAATTCGTCAGTACTATAACTGTTTACTACATTGATTTCTCTCTGGGTGGTAACAATGTAACTAACCGTTTTTTTGTTTTGTTTTTTTTTATCTAAATCTGACATCATGACATGCAATTTTTTCGCCGTCAACTAATCGTCTTTTTTTTGACTAAGCTTATACGAATTAAAACAATGATCCAAGAGACAAAGAAAAACCTTTAATCCTAATTTTCTCTTTTTTATATATTTCATTTACCTATTATTACCTGTTAATACTAGATAAACCTCTAAATAAGCATTATTTGGGTGGATTACGGTGCCTATTGTCTTAATGAATGGATAACTTTTCAAATCCCATTATTACGAATGTCCTACCTGTAACTTACTTGCTAAATAAATAAAGCGATAACGATTAAATAATCTTGATCGTTTAAAAGCTATTAATAAATAAAATATAAACCATGGATGCATTCTATTATAACTAATTAAATGTACTATTATTCCGATTGAAGTATATTTAGTAAATAGGGGAGACGAGGGACAAAATAATCCCTCTAAAATATATTTACTGGTATTATGTTTTTTCTTTCTTGAGATAGCGGCTTTTTGCACAATTTAATGAAAAATTTACTAAATTAAATCATTTTTTAACGTTTCGACAATTTTTTTATTGTCTTCTTCAGAAAATATCAATGCCTTTTTACATTATACATTTAACAACACAAACATTTTAAAAATTTACATTAAAAATTCACATTTTTTAAAATTAATAACATTAAAATGTTATTTGTCAAAGTACTTTAATAACATGTGTGTGTAGCATACTGATTACTGGTGTTTACCTAAAAAAAATCTTAAATATGAGGAAAACAATTACAGATTCGCCTTTTAGCTGCTACTGTTAATTTTTTAATTGAAATAATAAAATAAAGTAAATTGTTACTTGATATCATGCGCGGGATCATTTTGTCCAGTGTATCAGAGGTAAAATGATACCCGGATTAATTAAAGTGTTCAGGGTTGTTTTTAAGTGCTGCAGTAACATAATATTTAAAAAAAAAAGCAAATTATACAAAAAAAATTAAAAAAAGGTTTGGTGTCTGCTAAACCATTCTTTATCCATTAATTCAAATAATATGGTTAAAAAAAGGCTTATTGACGCCCCAAAGATATTACTTATCATACAAGTTTCTTGGACATATTAAGAATTTTCTTTTAAAACACATGTTACAAATAAATGTGTTATCGTCATCATTAACACCTTTATATTGCCCATGTGTCCATTGTTCACATTTCTAATACTTAATACACTGCAATAAGTGCACTCAAGATTATCATCATCCTTAGTGTCAGAACTTTCATTGGGTTTTACCTGCGTCCTCTTCTTGAGAATGCACATTAACAAGGATTCCACAGTCTTGTTCTGTATCCTTTGCACCTTAATTTGTTGCTCTTTTTTCAATTTTTTATCTACCAAGGAATTTTTACATAAACTGTTTGTCAGAACACCAAAACTTCATCGTTTCGTCACACATTGTAGTGCTTTTATTTTGGACGTTGGTTTTAGGTCAGCTGGTGAGACCGAAATTCTGACTGATGGGTCTGAAAGGCTGGTCAGATGACGTACAATCAACTACAAAACAATGTTCATTAGGTTGCGTTTGTGTTGCGATCTTCCGCTTTGTCTGATGCTTCCGCCGCTTAAAAACATCCGTGAAAATCTGGGAATCATATGGATATATTCCATTCATTTTTTTTTTTTTGTTGTTGTGGGAGCCGTCTGACCTGAACTCTCCGGCAATATTGCAGCGTCTTGGCTTTTTGTATTTTGTCTCTCATTTCTTTGGCCCATCATATCAACCCAATCAGTCAGCCATTCCAGTATCGTAGTACCCCGCTCTAATCTATATAAGTCGCTAGGTAGCTGATTGACCAAAGTTTGATCCTCTTGGTTTATTTTTGGCCTCGTATTCACACAGAATGTGGTAAGCGTTCTCTGTCATCCCATTACACAGCCTGCAATTGATATCTCCAGTGTTCATCCCAACTTTCTGTAGGTGTCCTTTCAGTGGACAATAGCCTGTAAGGAGACCTGTTACAGCGCGACGATAATTCCTACTAGGCTGCAGTAGTTCTTCAGCGCTCTTCTTTGACGGTCCCTTAATGAAGATCTTTCCATGAATTTGCCCGACTGTTTTATTCCAGCGCTTTTTGTGTTCTTCCTTAGCCCAATTCCTTACCTACTCTCTTGCTGTGTTTTTAGACATTCTTATAACAGATTTGTACCTATGAATGAAGCAGATAATTCCTTTCTTGCTAACTCGTCGATATAAAACCATTTATAGAATTGATGGGAGTGCAGGCACTCAAATAAACCTCCTCTGGAGTTTATATGTACAGCAATGAAGCAAACAAATGATGATAGCAAAATGTGTTGTGGCTGTGTCAACTACATTCAAGTTTTTCATATGACTCAGATGTCCATCCATCAACAAGAACACTGGATTCTCCTTGTGTCTATTGAAGCTTTAGCGAAGTTCATATAGATGACAGCTGGCCTTTACAAGCAACAACACCAGAAACATAATTAAGTTTAATTACTGATAGTGGATTGTGAATCCATGTTTAAAAGCGAAAATGTAAGAATATCTCTTATGTCAATGCTGTAATATTCGCAAGAGGTTATCTAGTAAAAAGAAGAACATGTAACTCATTTATTGTGTGTTTCAAAAAGAAACGACGAAAAAGTACCCATATAATCTTTCTGCTTTCGTAAAATACTATTACGACAAAGCTTCTAAAAGGAAACAAATTAATATTGATGTCTGAAAAAGTTCTTGGAAACTTGTCATTATAGATAAGAGTACAGATATTTTGTTCTTAACATTCGATGTGGTAATCTCTAGGCTCATAGCGTTCTATGTTGAACACGGTTTTAACTAAAATATATGTCTATTTATATATATTTTTTTGATAATTATACATATCTACTGCTTTAGGTAAATCCTTCTAAATCACTATGGTGATGATAAAGCTTAATCCGTGCTAAGATACCCGTGTAGTCTTAAGGAAGCAAGATAAAACGAGAAGTGAGTATATATACCGCCTGTGACCGTTCAGGCAATCATTCCAAGATGTCGAAGCTTGTAGTGCTCTGTGCTCTTTTCGCATGCGCTTTCGGTAAGAAATTATCTGTAAAATATAATAGAAAAATAATTTAATATTGAATCATGTATTACAGCTGCCAATTCCCAGATCGACCCTGAGGGCAACTGGAGGGTCGTAGGTGGTAGCAATGTAGGCAACGCTGGGGCCTTCCCCGCCATCGTTTCTTTGAGGACGTCAGGAGGTGCCCACTTCTGTGGTGGTTCCGTCCTGAACAGCGTCAACACCCTTACCGCCGCTCACTGCATCTGGGGGTAAATTTTGAACTTCCTTTGAAGTAAATCACTTTTAAATTAATTTGCACAATTTTGATTACAGTCGTACATTGGCTAACACACGTGTCGCTGGCGGTTCACACTTGCTGAACACCAACCCGCAAAATGTAGCATCCCAAAGGCTCATCATCCACGGCAGCTACAACACCAACACTCTCGCTAATGACATCGGTGTAATCAGAACGGCTAGTCTGTCCCTAGGAGGTAACCTGGTACAGCAATCCCTTAATACCGGAAATACTGGAGCAGTCGCCGCCATCTTGATCGGCTGGGGCAGAACCTCAACCAACGGACCCATCCCCAATAACTTGCAACAGCTCGCCACCCAGACTCTCACCCACGCCAACTGCCAATCCAGCTGGGGTAACTCCGTCTCTACTCTGCAGATCTGCGCCTTGGCCGGTACCGGTATGGGAGCTTGCAACGGTGACTCTGGCGGTCCCCTACTCCAAACCAGCAACAGAGCCCAACTTGGTGTCGTATCATTCGGACGTGCTGGTGGCTGCGCCATTGGATGGCCCGACGTATATGCCAGAGTTTCTTCATACATCAACTGGATAACCAGTGCCGTCAACTCATAAATGACCTTAAAACCTTCATGTACATATATTCTACATTAATTAAATAAATAAACAGTATGTAACCAATATCTTTGAGTTTATTATTCAAGTGTGTTCAGCAAAATCCAGCTGATTGTACTACAAAAAGTGTCATCATTATATTAAATAGTATAATGATTAGTCGCTTAGAAAGTTTGAAGTATGAAAACGCATAGTTTTATTAGTACTTCAATGGAACTTACTTCACAATTCCATATAAATTATGAATACAATTGCTCGATATCCGTGAATAACGTCCACTCTTGATAAGGTTCCTAATGATAAAATTGTCATACAGTCTTCATAATAGCAATACGTTCCACAAAGTACGTTACATATCAAGCTATGGAATTACTTCTTCTCGTCCTATAGTAAACTCTATCCAATAAGGTATTCATAAATACATAGTAGCACCATTAAAATTCAGTTCTCGTTTAATATGAGGGATACAGATTCAATTACTGTACTAAGTCGAAACACCACGGATCTACATATTAAAAGATTAAGACGGCCGCGCATACAGATGAGAACCTTTAGGGTGGATGCAAGTTTGAAAGACTGAACTCTACGCTAATTTAGCATATCGCATACCATGTATTAATATGCATTAAGATGCACGAGCATTTTTTTCCGTACCAGTAGGTGAATATAATACATTGCTTCCAAGATATTTACAGTTGAATAAACTATTGAATGTTAAATTAAATACGTAAAAGTTTATAGCATAAAATATGGAAATGATGGAAACTTGAAGGAGATATAGGAACGAAAATTGACATTAAATATCTTTCATGCCCTATTCGTTTTACTGAACAAATATTATACATGGTGAGATCAATTTAATTCGCTATCGATCCAAAAACATCCGTATAACATGAAGCAAGTCAGGTGGCTGCGTTTTGGATGATATTATTAATAGTTCTTGTCGACCCCTCTAAATTGTTTACATCATAAACGAATCGTAATGATCTTATTTTTTATCATAGTTAGTGTCAATATGTTCTGCAAGTACAGCTGTCATAATGTCATCAAGGTTCTTCCAAGTTGGGCGATCAAAAGATATTGACTGTCAATAATTTATCCATTATTATAAATGCTAGTATGGGGCTTAAAGGGCTGCCCATTGGAGTACCAAACACCTGTGTACAATATTTTTTATTGGCTTCTAGTCTGGTAACCTCGCGACATGTCCTAACCATCTCATTCTTTGGACCTTACCTTAATAATTGAGGGTTGCCTATATATTTGCATAAGTTCTTCATTAGTTCTTTGTCTCCACTGATTTTTCTCTTTCACCCCTCCATATATTCTCCTCAACCCTCTTCAACCATACTGCCACTACTTCTGCCTCCCTCTGGTTAATAATTCTTGGATCAACGACTTTTCCTTGAAATGTATTATATAACTAAGTATCGTTTTTGGACAATTTTAAAACGGAAATGCCCAACGTGAGTAATATTTACAGCTACCTCTTATATCTTCTCTTGATGATAAGTGACTATACTGTCGTAGTTCTTATCTTCATCCTATGGTGTTTCTTCATACAATCCTTTTCAAATTTATAACTTTCATTTGAATTAACTTTATCATTGTACTTTGTTAGATTAGATTAGATTAGGATTGGGGTGGCCTATGAAGCTGTTTTACTGCGATCTTTTCAGAACTATTGTGATCCCCTTTTTTCCTCTACGAACAACGCTCTATAATTTCGCCTATTCAATTAGGCTTATCATCTTTGAGAGCGGCTTCTTTGCGTAGCTACACACAAAAAAATAATTACTCAATTTGAATATAAGTGCATCACATTGAATACAACATAACTTCCTATATAAGCAAGAAGATGATGTATTTATATTGAGAATAAAATTTGTTCAGTTTTTCAAACTCGTGAATTTGTTAGACGAAACAATTTTTTAGTTCAAATGTAATCAATATACTAAAATCATTATAAACATATAATATTTTCACCACAAGAATAATTATTTTAGATTTGAGTAAATAGATTTTCTCAACTGGAAACTATGATATTTATGCCTTAATAATTTATGTACATTTGATAGAAGTATATAAAAGTATAATTTGAAGTATTGCCATTATTTGCTTCCAAAGTATAAGTATATTGAACTGATAATACTTACCTGCTTAATCTAAGCATTTCTATTATTCAAGGGTAATAATTACCTACTAATTTTGTGTCTGTAACACCAAAAAGCCTCGGTAGGGGAAAATTAATAAATAAAGAAATATTATGTAATTAAATAAATTTACTGTCCTACTTTATAGTTTTACAATGTTTGGGAGAAGATAGCTTATTGGGGTACTCCAGGAGTGTGCACGGGATATGTATAGATGTTATGTGTATCCGTCGTTGCGATCGGTGTTCTCGGGATACTTCTCACTCAATGCCTGGGCCTGGTATCTAGTCGGCGTTCAATCAGTGCAATAATTTACTGGTATTGCCTACTGAAAACTAATAACTAGTAAATACCTACATATGTTTGTTAATGTGCACACCTACCATGTTCATATATTATCGACACAATGGCGCTGACTCTAAATAATATTTCAAAGTTTTTTAAACCAGTAATTCTTTAATATTCGATAACACGTACGTATTTACCTTCGAATATCTTAATGGTAGCATCTGTGCAGTAGCCCCATTCCACCCCATTCTCTAAGTAGTTGTGAAACGGTTGGGGCATCCATTTAGATTTACTTACACTCACAACCAACAACACTGTTCGCTAGTCAATCAAAAAGTGACGCCAAGTAAAGCGTATGTATATGCAAAACCCCCTACACCCCTCTAAAAAAGAGGGAACCAATGACAGATAAGGTATAGTGCAATAAATGGTGGGGTAAAATTCGTTTCAAATGTTTCAATATTATGGTAATTTCAATTTGATATTTCATGTTTTCAGTACAAAACATTTCATAATTTTATATAGTAATTCATTATACCAAACGTATAACGGGTTTTATTTTGAACCTACAGACTTTCTCACTATGATTGCATAGATTTATTCCTTACGACAATAACAATGTTCATTTGGAGGAAGTATACTTCAATGCAAATATTTATACTATTTGTTCTAAGAGTACATTGTGTTTTCAGAGAATTTACTCTTATGTTCTAACCAACAAGATTTACTTCATTTAAATATATGTTAAGTTTCGATTTTTGAATATATAAAAATATTCAGATTGATAATAGATTTTTTTGTGTGTATTAGCTGTGGGGTTTTCCACGCCCATTACTAGAAACCTTGTCCTCGCCCGGCCTTCACGTTGGCACAGCATAGAAACTGGCGTTTCTTCCTCCTTTTGGCAGAATCTGCAGGTTGCGTCATCTGCCAGGCCTATGTTGCACATATGCCTATTTAGTCTACAGTGACCAGTGAGCAGACCTACATAATTTTGGCAGTCTTCCTGTCTTTATTCAGTAGATCCCTAGTAAATTCTGGCCTCTGTTCTTTAGGAACACTAGGAATACATCAGTTCACTTTCTGAACTAATTATGATCTATTCATTGATGTATTTTTTAATTTGGGATTTGGTAATGCCCAAAGAAGGGCCAGCTCCAGCGAATGACCTTAAAAAACCTCACCTGGCCAGATCATCCGTCACCTCATTTCCTCTCACGCACGAGTGACTAAGGACACAGGCCAAAGTTAATTTCCTATGCGTGCCCACCTTATTTAGAGCGCTTACGGAACTAATCGTTTTATATGTGGACTGACTGTCAGAGAAAATAGCAACGCTTTTACCTGGCTCGGTACATCTTTCTATTTCTCTGATACAGTGGTGGATTGTAGCAACCTCAGCTTGGAACAACGTTGTGTCTTTGCTGAAGCATACCAAAATAGCCTTTTTAGGCTTCTTAGCGTATATTTCCGCTTCAACGCCGTAGTCCGGTTTAGAGCCGTCTGTATACCAGTTTGACTTCTCTCTTATTGGAGTACCTGTCTCCCAGTCCTTCTTATCTGGTATTGCAACCTGGTATTTTCTATCTAGGTTAAATATTTGAACCATGGCGTCACATGGCATTCCTAAAAGGGGTGCCTCCTTTACTTATCGGTACTAGACTATGCAAAAGTTTACGTATTGTAGACCTTCCATTGCGGTGGTAGGGGTCAGTCTCATCGCCCCCGTAGTGCATAGACGCGCCAGTCTCACACACCACCCAGTGTTTTGGCCACCCCTACCTTTGGCCATCATATAGCTACGTACTGCTGTGCACTGACTGAATTTGAAAATGCAAAATAAATTTGAAAAGTGAAAAATTAAATTAGCTAGCTTCAACGAATAAAAATTAAAAGGGCGCAAAAGAACAATTAACCACAGTATTACCCTCGCAAATTAAAACTTGTATCTAACCACGACAGGTAAACTGTGGGTGAAAGAAATCTGACTTTCTTAATTATCCCAAAAATTGAAAAGGTTTAAATTTGAAATAGAAGAACAGAAATTTTAACTCAACAACGTAATTAACAATCAAAAATTTAGTATAAAAAAAAAGAAAAAAAAAAAAGAAAAAGAAAAAAAAAGGAGAAAAAACAAGTTAATTACGATTTGCAGAAAAAAAAAACCGTGAACAGAGGGTTCTGGCCTAAATCAAAAACTGCACGTGATTCTAAATTACAAAAAGACAATGTTAAATCCTATATCAAAGCAAAAGATTTGTTTGTTCAGGAAGATAATTCTTTTTTCCAATAAAATCCACGTGGTTTCAAATTAACATAAACTAAATTAAACGTGGACAAATCAAGTAAAAAACAAGAATGAAAACTAAAAGCAAGCACATTGCTTCTAGTCACCCAAACCGAGGTGATAGATAATATAAAACAAAACGGCAAAATTGAATAACAAAAAATTAACTCTTTAAACTAAAATATCTTCCCGAACAAAAATAATAAATGATCTTATATCTAAAATGTGCACACATCAATACAATAACAATAATTATTATAAAATCAATTCCTTGATTGGCTTTAAAAAATTCATTTAAGCGCAATCAAATTTCTATATCAAAAGTATTACAAAATGGCAGCAAAGAATTTAAAAATACATGTACACACGCTGACAGTCGACCAAGGAACTGCGTGACAAAGTTTAACAGTCGTTTATCTAACAACAAACACGCAAACACACAAATTATACGCCAACATCTAAAAGAAAAGGCGCTAACATACAAAAGTAAATAAAAGACATCTTAAAGAGTGAAATTAATTAAAAAAAACTTAACACTTAATTAAATGATTTAAACAATTAACTCATTAACTTAATCTTATGTAGAAATAAAATCTACATCTGTGAAAATTCTCCCGAAACATTCACAAAGGCTGAACGTAGTAAACATGACAACATCTGAGTTTACGAAAAAACGGAGTTGCCAGTCCACAACAGTACGTTATCATGGTTCTAATTACACTGATGTATAACCAGAAGAGTGATCTTGGGCCAAGCTCCCCTATTCCTTCCATACCGCCTCCTCACCTATCTAGGGCGATTAGTGGTTTTGCTGGTTGTTTTCTGGATAATGTGGGCTCCATGTATGTCTTTGATCAAACCATATCCCAAGTGTTTCGTCTCTTTGACACGTGAAATTGTTGGCGTCCTATCACTTGTAGTTGTAGGCCTTCTAGCGTTCTTTTTCCTTGTGACTGTACCACTTGTGTTTTCTGAGCATTGGTCGATGGTCGCTCTTGTTACAACCATTTGTCAATCGTATTTAAAGCAGTTTGCATGGCGCTCCAGCACTACTTTTATTGTTACTTTATATGACGCTTAGTTTTTTGGTTTTCCATTGTTGCCAACTCGAATTTTTGTTTTGTTTCTTTTGAGCGCGAATAATATCGTTACTTAGGTTCCTCTTATTTTAATACTTGTTTAATGTATTTCCCATTGTTCATATTTTGTAGAATATTGACTCACTGAAGAATCTAATAAATATTAACTAAGGCTTACATTACATCTAAAGGAATATTTTCTATTTTTTTACCTTTGGCTGCTTTCCCAAAACTTCACCGAACCTTTAGTTCTAACTTAGCACTACCACATCTAAATTTATTCTTATATACTGCACTTGCACTTCTTAAAATATTCAAAAACAATAACTATTTGAATAATATGGATAATTTTGAATTGAGACTTAATAGGTCTTGAGTTAGAACATGCCCAAAAATGAAGAAAATCAGTATAGGCATGCGTTATAACCGTTAACACAACCATTACCAATAAATTCGCTTAAGCGGATCAATTTAACGGATCAACGTGTTTTCCAGATGCAGCCCACCGGAAACGTTATCCCTTGGCGAGTCATATTCGGCGTGTGCGGAAGGTGTTAAGTTATATCTAGCGTAAAAAAGGGACTCGCTTATTGTTTTTTTTTTCAGCCGGACGGCCATAACCATTCCTGGCACGTCCGGCTTTATAGACACTATTCCCGGAGCATCTGAACAGATGTACAGGTAGCCGGAATTCGGGATGTGAATACGTAACGCCCTACTCTGGCACGTAAAGCAGCTGTACATTGTCCGAATGCTGATCCGATGCAGGCAGTCCCTCTGCGGTGTTGTAGATGCATGAACATATTAAGTCGGCCATCATCTCTCGTCTAGTTTGCGATGGGGAATTTCATTTTCGTAAATAAATTTATGGACGGACTTGGCCGTAACAATACTGGTACCGATATTAAATGTTGATACCTTGCCTCGTACAATGACAATCCATATTTAACGAACCCATCTTGGAGCAGTTGACTACACATACTATGCAATTTTACATGTGTCCACTTAAGGTTATTTAAGTTCAAAAAGCTCATAAAAACTTTATGATTTTCTTTTGACATTTAATAAATTCCGTATACCTGTTGTATTCAAAGTTGAATATTTTTTAAGAGATATGTGCATGGTTGGCAACTTTTACCATAACCATCAAACAACAAACAGAAGTTTACATGTATTTAATTCATTCCACTCTCGATTACAGTTTGGGGTTGAAAACGAAAACAAAATAATTAATTTTATTAATCAAAGTTAACCAAGCAATGCAAATCGACTGGAACTTCATTTACACATTCTGAAAAACACCTAAACTTTCATTCCATCTCGCCCTTTTCTTGTGGGAGCCGTTTGATCTGAAATCTGCAGAAACACTGCAGTTTCTTGGCTTTTGTATTCAATCCCACATTTCGTTTATCCATTAAATTATACCAGCCATTCCAATATCCTGGTACCTTGTTTTAATCAGCATAGGTCTCTGGTTGGATGGTTGATCAAAGTAATTTCTGGGTTCATTTTTTGGCTTGCCAAAAGTTGCCTGTCTCTTTGCGTCCAGAGTCTCTCATTTACACAAAATATGGTAGTGATCTCTGTTATCGCATTACACAGTTTACAGTTGGTATCTCCAGTGTTGAGTCCAATTTATAAAATTACATCAAGATAGCGAATATGATAGTTATAATTTGTCCAGTGAGCACGTTCAATGAGCTAATGAAACACTGTAAATTAATAATGGTATTAAATGTAAACCCAAGAATTTTTTTAAAAAAAATTGCGACAATTTTTATTTTGTTTCCTCTTTTGACACATAGACCATGAAGATGGCTTAAAAGGCCGAAACATATCGTCTAGATATTTTTAATAAATACAGTGAAGAAGGATATCATCATTTTTATTATTTCACAGTTCCCTAAAAAATGTTCCTATTAAGACAACTCTACAGAAAGTACTCACCATGGATTTTTCTCACGATAAAAATAATAAGCAGTCAATCACACTTCTAAAGTCTATTTTTTTAATTCGACGAAGTAACAAAACACTGAAAACGCAATTGTTCCGTTATTGGCTCAATTCGAAAATACCGCTGAAAAGAGAAACCCGACACAACAAAGCACAAATGAAGAAACTTTGATGTTTGACGTATGATTTATATTTCAATAATAATAATAATAGTAATAATAATAATAATAATAATAATAATAATAATAATAATAACAATAATAATATATATATAATCAATAACTCCTTCTACCTCAATTAAGGTGTAGGAGTATTTCTTTTCTTTTCAACCATGGACGAACTTCTTCCATTCTCTCCTATTTTCTGCCATCTTCCTCGCTTCTACCCATTCTTTGTTTCTTTTCTGTAATATTTTCCCTATCACATCGTCCCAAGTTTGCCTAGGTCTTCCCGGCTTCCTATTTTTCTGTATTCTCGCCTCCCACATCTTTCTTACTGGCCTCGATGCTTCCATTCTCAATAGATGTCCCCACCATTCTAACTGCTTTTCTTCTATAAATTCTAGAGTCGATTTTATGTTTAGGTCTTTTCTTATATCTATGCTTCTGATTTTGTCTCTCTTCGTAACTCCTCGAACTCTTCTCAGGAACTTCATTTCTGCTGCTTGTTATTTTACTTTTTGTTTTTCATTTAGTATCCATGATTCGCAGCCGTAAGTTAGTACGGGTCTAATAATTGATTTAAATACGTTAATTTTGGTTTTTTGTGATATTTCTTTTTTATTTATGAATTTATTTTGCATAGTATAGTACAAATTCATTGTTTTCTCAACTCTTTCATTTATTTCTGTTTCTTGTGTTCCATTTTCGTCTAGTGTTACTCCCAGATATTTGAATGTATTAACTTGTTGTATATTCTCTCCGTCAATCTCTATTTTAAGTTCTATGTTTTCATTTCCTATGGTCATCACTTTTGTTTTGTTTATGTTTAGCTTCATTCCATTTTGTTCTATTTCTTTATACCATACATTCATATTGTGTTGCAAATCTGTCTCGTTTTCGGCAACTATAACGATGTCATCTGCAAACACTCCTTCCGAGATTTCTACTTTTTGTAAGTTGTAATATCCAACACAAAATTTCTTACTTTTCTTGGTACATTTCTTAATAATATCGTCCATAAAAATTATGAATAATATTGGACTTAGGCTTCCTCCTTGTCGTAGTCCTGATTGTGTTGTAAAGGTATCTGATACATTATTATTTGCTATTACTGCGTTGACATTGTTCTTATACACTTTTGTAATTATTCTTATAGTTTTATCGTCTATGTTCCTTTCTTTTAAAGTATTCCATAGTTTTTCTCTTGGGACTTTATCGAACGCTTTTTCGAGATCTATGAAAGCCAATAGCACCTTCCGCTTTTCTTTTATTGCTTTTTCTGTAATTTGTTTAATGGAAAAAATATGATCTTGTGTGCTATTACCGCGCCTGAATCCACTTTGAGATTTTCCAAGGTATCTTCAATTGCTTTCTCTCAGGTGTTTCTGTATATATTTGTTCAAAAATTTTCATGGCTGTGCTTATTGAAGATACACCTCAGTAATTATTACAGTTCTTTTTATCTCCCTTCTTGAAAATCGGAGTAATCAGCGTCATTTTCCAATCATCAGGTAACTCTTCTTCTTCCCATATTTTATTGTACAAATGTAGCATTATTTCTTTTGCATTATTCCCCATATTCTTTACCATTTCCGATGTTATCTTATCGCATCCTGGTGATTTACCATTCTTTAGTTTTTGTATTGCTTCCTCTAAATCATTCATGCTTATTATTTTACTACTTTCTTCTGTTGTTACTACTTGTTTAGTTCCACTTTCGTCCATCTCATTTTTTCCATCTAATAGTGTTTGAAATGTTCTTTCCACGTTTTAATAAATTTTCCTGCTCTGTTATCAAATTCCCATCTTTGTCTTTTATATGTTGTATTTTGTTCTTTCTTTTTTCTACAAGCTTTAATACTCCATAAAATAGCTTTTGTTTCTCTCTGCTGTCCTTTCCATTCTCTCCCGAATTCTTTCCAACTATTCTTTTTTGCTTCCATCACAAGTTTTTTCACTTTATTTCTTTCGGTTTTTATATATGTCATTAACTGTTGGTTGTTTTATCTAACAAATATTTCTTCCAAGAGTTTTTCTTCAATTTATTTTGTGCCTTGATTTCGCCTTGACCCACCATGCCGTCTGTTTCTTATTGTTTATTTTCTATTAACTCCGCATACCTCTTTAGTTTGTTCTATGATTGTGTTTTTTCAAAAATTCCATATTTGATTTATATTCTTATTCGCATTATCTCTTTCTGCGTTTTTTAACTTTTCTGATATTGCTTCTTCATATTGCCGCGCCATATTTTATTTTTTAATTTATATGATTTTATTGTTTCAGTTTCAATTTCTTCTTAGTCCATCCCATACTATTGCCTCTCGATTTTCCTTTTTCTCTCTAATTTTTGTTATTACTACGTAATGGTCACTGCAATCTCAGGCCCTCTATTGACTCGTGTATCCATAATTATTTTTCTGTTTCTTATTTTCCACTAATATAAAATCTATCATGGATCTCTCTCCTTTACTTATTATTCTCTGGTATATTTATGATTTCCTTATGTTCAAATAGAGTATTAGTGATTTAAGGTCGTTCATTACACAAAAGTCCAACATCATTTTACCGTTATTGTTTCTTATGTCTTCTCCGTGTCTTCCTATAGGTCTGCTATATATCTCGTCCTTTCTACCTACTCTACTATTAAAATCCCCAATTATAAATATCATTCCTTTCGCTTCCTCAGTTGCTTTCATTAAGTCTTTCCAAAATTTCTCTTTATTTCTTTTTGTGATCCTCGTTAGGTCCGTAAACCACTATTACTGTTTTTATTGACTTATTCGTTTCTCGTAATTCTATTGTTAAAATTCTCTCTGTCCATGCATTCCAATCATATATTTCCTGTTCTAATCTCTTATGTATTAAACAACCCGCAGCAGCTCTATGATCCTCTTGAACGCCACTGTATATCATTACATGTCCTTCTTCGTTTTACTTAGTCCCTTCCCTTTTTTCTTTGTTTCAGTAATACCCAATATATCTACACCCATTGCTATAAATTCCTCCTCTAACTCTTCTTCTTTCCCTGCTAAGCTTCTGATGTTCCACGTACCAATTTTCCATGTCTTGAATTGATTTTCATTCGTATTTTGTCTTCTCCTTTTCGTGTCCTTTACGTTTGCCAGGTCCGCATCCTTTTTCCTCCTATTTTGTTTGTTATTTAGTTTTTTGGACGTTCCTTTCCTATTTCTGTTAATGTATTAATTTTGTCGCTCCAAACTAGTTGTGTATTATTAATTTTTAATTTCCGATATCCCATGAGTACGGTATTTCCTTTCTTTTTTTCTTCATCTGCTCGTTTCTTAATCTGTTTTTAGATTTGTCGTTCTTTCAGAGTTAGATCATTATTTATGAATATTCTCTTATCACTTACATTTTTTAATTTCTTTTGGTTTTTCATAATGTTCATCTTCGTTTCGAAATTATCTGTTTCGACAATGTATTTATTTTCTCCTATAAGTTGTACATTTTTCATTTTTAAATCAATATCTAAATGTGTTTTAATGATATTTCCTATATCTTCCTTAATTATGTTAGTATCTCGAGTATTTATTTGCATACCTTCCACAATAATGTTATTTTTCTTTTTTTCTCTTTCTAACTTTTCTACTTTAATTTTCAGTTCATCTAATTCTTTTTTCATTATTTTGTTTTCTTCCATTATCTGTATATTTATTTGTGTTAAGTTAGTAATCATTTCTTTATATTCTATTCTTGTTGCGTTTCCCTATATTCTTCTCGATGTTCTTTTAAGAGCTCCATTAGTATATCTAATTTATCTTCTTTCGTTTTTCCCATTTTTATTAATTTATTTATTGCAAAGAAATTTTCAAGTTACGGTTCTGTTTCGGCGTGTACTATTAACAGCACGCTTGTTTTCCTTACTCTTTTTGTTATTGACCTCACGGCTCAGCGATTCGCGATAAAAACCTTGTCCGAATCGACTTCTCGGAGACAGGGCTTTTCTCTTCGCTTACTTATACAAAATATATGACCAAATTTATTTTTCGATTGATATTAGTACTTATGTAAACAGTTTCTCTAATCAATACTCACAAAAATTAGTAAAACAGAAAACACGATACTGCCCAATTTTGGGTTTAGTTTCGGAGCACTGTTTCACTCAACTCACTTTTCTGTAATTCTAATAACCAGAGATAATCGTACACAGGTAAAAATTTGACGGAGTGAAATAGGGAGTTTTTGGAAAAAAACGGAGGTTTTGGAAATATTTTGTTCCAAAAAGGAGTTGCCATAGCTGAAAACAGAAAGTATTTCCTTCGTTGTATACAAAATCTCAACCAAAACGGAGAGATTGAATTTACTCCGCCTTTCTAACACGATTTTCAAGGAAGAAATAATCTCCGTTTTCTCTCCGCATCTACACTACCGTATTTAAGTCCTAAATGTGAACAAATATCCCTAACATTGCATTATATTTTCTCCTTCACGGAGGTGATAACTTGTTTACTTAACAGATGTTTCTATTTCTAATATCTCTACGCCAAAAAGGGAAAGGATTGGGAACATTTGTTCTCCAAATCGTAACTGTTTCCCTAAACATTTTAATTAATTATTTCCACGTAGACTTACTTGCATAATAGGAGATAATTTTATCTGATACCATCCGTTATTCATTTTAATAACAGCAGTAGGAGTTAAAATTTCTCCGTTTCGGAAACTTTTACATTTATTGCAAAGTAGTAAGAAGAGACAAATTGGTCCTTAAATGTGTTTTCTCCTATGGAAAGTAAAATTATCTCTATATTCTATCCGTTTAGTAGCAAAACATTTAACTCCGAAATGGAGGCTCCTTGAAACGGCCATGTCGCGAGGGAACCACCGGAAAAGATGTTAAAACGGTGTTTAGATTCAACTCCGTATTTATATTCTGTGTAGGGAGAATGGCATGTCAAATGCATTGAAACAAAACAATTTTGCGCCATCTATTGAAATGTTCAGAATTAAAATATCGGAGCGCGTACTGCGAAATTATATATGGGTTTAAAGTAACAGAATTTAATGCAAATCTGAAGCGGCTGTATGATTATCTGTAAACATCTGCATATAAGCATACATGCGCTGCAGATACATAGAAGTATATATAGTTTTGTTTTCATGGTTTAGCGAACTTCGTTCCATTTTTAAAATTCAAATTACCAAATATATTTATTTCTGTGCCGTTCCACCTATCTATATGCTGAACCAAGAAAACAAAATTAAGATATATTTGGAAATACATGGAAAGAAAAATATGCATTTACATAATTTTTTTGGAACAGCATATATTGCGAAAAAAAATCTAAATTGCGTTTGTAATATTAGAAACAGATTGTTGGTAAAATAATCAACAATGTTGCAAGTCCAACAAGGTTTATTTAAGTCATAATATAATAAAAATTGAAGCTATAAAACAATTCTTAATTAAATAACAAATTAACAAAGGAGAGATATCAGTGAAAGAAAATGAGCTATTTTATTTTAAAAACCTCTTTTTGGAATATGCAAGGGCTTTGTCATAAGTAATATCGCCTTTGGTTTCACTGATAAAAATATAAGTGTAATCCAGGTATGTATATAAAAAATGCATAATGTAATAAATAAATGTAATACCAAATACTAGTAATATCGGAGATATAAAAAATTACTGAAAATGTAATCAAATAAATTTCAGTTAATAAAAAATGATGTGTGTGTATAGTAAAGAGTGAGTAAAGTAATAAATAAAATTAGGAGTAAATATCTACTATTAATTTCTTAAAAAATTATGTAAATCAATTAGAAATATGATTATAGAAACTTGCATACAATTTCTTAGCTACTATAAAAATGCCACGTTGTAAATCAGTAAATATACGGAATTTCAAGAAACAAAATATTAATTATAAAAAAATTATTACACTTCCATCTTGTTTTCTGCGTCATACATCCACATCTTCGGATAATCTATGCTTCCATGGTGGTGTGGAAACCAAGCGCGACTGGTGCATGCGTCATCGAGGAGGCTATGCTGCAGATCGAATTTCTTCATGTAACTTCGTAATTAACTTCGTTACATAGTATCTTCCACACTAAATTATACGACAAACTTCTGTCATGTCATAGCCTCCTCAATGCGTCGTGCACCGGCTGCCACTGGTAGAAATACTAATCCCACTAGTTGAAGGTTGACCAAATATGCCGCTTACACAATCATCTTCTCTTTGAACATCTGAACTAGTACTTGGAACGTTCTCAGGTTCAACACGTACCATACTTTTCGCAATACTAGTAGTTGAAGATTTTGGCAAACAAAGTGTTGGCACAGCTGTTTTTGTCTTCACAATTCCTCACACTACATCTTCTATACAACATCACCTTAAATCAAATATATAGGTATAAAAGTTTGATAAATTATTTCGTCACTGTCTTACCTTTAACGATAAACTCGCTAAATCCAAATAAAGGAATTCGAAAAATAACGAATGATAATAAATAACGCCCTGATAACTAGCAAGCAGAGAATAAAGACAATCAAGAACAATCTAAATCTAAACAGCCAATGTTAAGAATGACAGACAATGACGGACAATGACCACACCATGTCACCATCTTAAATCAAAAATCGCATCATTATTTATATGTGATTGTCACAAAGTTGTTAATATAGGTACCAATTAATGCAGCAGAGTTGTTATAGCGCCCTCTGGTGAGATGTTCAGAGTTACCCGCATTTTCCATCTTTTTCTAACAACGTTGGCTTTAGAGGCACCATAATAGATAACATACCGTGCTAATGACACATTGAGAGAAATGCAATATCACCGGTGGACGTTCTCCCGATAGCCTTGTTTGTTGAATTCATCTTCACGCTTCATGGTCAACATAAGGTATTAGGGCTTAAAATATAATATGCTGCATATAACGTAAATATAAGACAATAACATGTTTGTATTGCGTGTTGCCTCACTAAAGCTCCTAATAGGGTTGATTACAGGTTTTTATTTAATAAATTGCATCACTACGGGGTAAGAAGTGTAGCCCACATGTTTTTCGAATGCTCTTCCAGTCATCACAGGCAATTCACCGAAGTAAAGCATATAAATTCCAACAGTATTGTCGGAAAATCACTTCAGGACGGTGGAGTAGTGTGGAAGTTCCGTAGGGAACCATTTTAGGACCTCTTCTATTTTTGTTTTACATTAACGATCTCTAAGCATTTGTACCTGGTACTATCCCACTCTCTGCCTACGATTTCACCACCACTGCGACTAATCAGGATCACAACGAATTGATATATAATATAAAAAAATCATTAACCACTTGGATCTCTAGAAACAAATTTGTTCTTAATATTAAAAAAAAAAACCTTTACTACCTTTGGCGGATAATAATAAGAAATCACTTCAAATAAATAATTTTAGGGTTGTATATGCTTCAGGATGTAGCTTTTGGGATCAGTGATAGACTTACATATGAATACCTTTACTTCTAAAGTTCTTAATGCACTATGTAAAATGGAAAGCAGTTATGATGTGTTGATATTTGGAGAATGCCTATTTCAATTCGCATTTAAATTATGGTCTGTTGTTTTGGAATTTAAATAAAATTTAAATGCTGATAAGAATTGTTTTTTGTTGTACTTTCATATTGTATACGATTTAATTTCCATTGAAAGCTGTAGAAGGTCTTGCTTCTTCTGAAACCCACAAACAGTACCAAATACTTAAATAATTTTTAGATAATGCGTAATATCGACAATTTGTATATTTTATGGGGAATTCTGCAACTATTTTCTTTTTATTTTATTATCATTGCTAGCACTGGCGAGGGGATAATTCAAATTTCGATAGAACTCTACAGACTGAAAAAACTCACTGGTATAAATAACACATTATTTTGCGCTGTTGAATCACACTATTTCTGGGAATACCGCCCTGCAAAAATTTTTACTATTTTAATTTTATTTAATATCTTGGAAACCATAACAGGTATTTTATTTTTCCTAAAAATAATTTGAAGTATACTATGCGGTTTCAAGAACGACGTAAATTATTTTCTGTGACAGTATCAACGACGATATATTGATTCCAGATATAAGAACATATTTTTCTGTTTTGCTAGAAGGCTAGATATCAAATTATAAGCTGTAAATTAGCATGAAAGCATTTTATGAATTATAATAACCATGTAATTATGAATTGCGGTTACAAACAGTCTAATATACATACGTATATGGAATTGAAGGTTAAATAAAACAGCGGAAGAATCCAGAATTTTACCGTATAATGCACCTACACAATTAAACTGTAAAAATAGCTTTTTTTTATTAGCTTTAATTATTGAAAAGTTGCGCGATTAACCCCTTTAATTACACCACAAACTGGAGCTGGCAATGCTGGGCGTTTAACGGTGTGTATCAAATCCTTTTTCTAGTCATTCCGGAAATACCTGGGGTTTGATTCAACTAAGGTATTAAGAAGAAAACCGCAGAAACGCAAAAGCGAAAGAAATATAATCACAACCAATATAACTGTTTCTGCTCACAGAGGTCATAAGAGATATGTTTTTTTTTTTTATTAATTTTATTTTTCTAATATGCGATCACAAATTTTTTGGTAAAAGTAGTGGATTTTCAAACGAACGAACTTGCAATTACAACTTATCGGAAAATCAGTCGGATTTTTTTTCTGATTATAGTGCTACTATCGTATTATTTGAGAAATCGTGTATCGCAGCCCGTAGTTCCCTACCCATAACTGTTTCACGTGTTATTTATATTGAACATTTTTAATTTTGCCAGAAATTAGTTTAAATATAGAGGTACGATCATTAAATACCTACTTGCACTTTATCATAAAAGTTCGCAATGGCTGAGAGTTAACTTGCCGACTCTGGGATCCTCCAACGGATCCCAACCACTGCCGGGCAGTTGACAAGAAGGTGAGCAGGAGCTTCCTCAGCATTCCTACACTTTCTGGCCAGGGGGAAGTTCGCTAGCCCCATGCGATGTGTTTATTTAGAGCGCAGTGCCCAGTTAAGATTCCTGTTAGTAATCTGAATATGTTCCGGCTCATAAAGACTGCGTTACAGAGTCTTTCCTCATTCAGATGAGGCCCTAGAGATTTACAGTGTCTTGCGCCGCCGGCGAGTCCATTCCAAAAGGAACAGTGCTTAGCAGCAAGTTGGGACCTGACGAATGTTTTGATGCTGCCATATGAGCTACCACACGTCGCTTCTGGATCTAAGAACGACAGCTCGCTGGCACCTCTTGCTAAGGTGTCAGCTATTTCATTGCATGTGATCCCAGAGTGACCTTGCACCCATCTCAATGTAACATTTAGATGTTCCGCCAGCTGTTTAAGTTTTCTATGGCACCCCAGTACCACCTCAGAGTCAAATCCGACAGCCCGTAAAGCTTTGAGGGCAGCCTGGCTGCCGAAGATGATTTCTATCCTTCCATTCTTCGGCAGGCAGTGTGAAATGCCCTCAGCATAAGTTGGATTGGAATAATTTCAGCCTGGAAAATGGTAGGGGAGACCCTTAAGCTAAAAGCTTCGCCGTTCCGCTCTTCGTCCCTCCAGATTCCAATGTTGGTGCCATTATGCGTTTTCGTGGCATCGACACACCTGCGGGATACACCCTGGTTTGCGAATGTAGCTATTGCAGTTTCCGTGCTGGAGATATCTACGCTGTATCCCCCAGAGAAGTTGAAAATGAGCAAGATCTTATCCGCCTTTACGGACAGCGGTATTGCTCTGTTCAATGTAGTTGAATATGCTGGTGTGGTTTCCAACTTTGCCGGAGAAACCCTTGCATCCACTACATTTTGCTCTGCAAGGCCCTAGCGTTGCTTCAGACCACAACACCAACTACAGCGGGTATTCTTGGGCTTCCAAGAATGATCTCCATAGCAGCCGTAAGTGTCGAGGACATGGCTCCCATAATTAGTTCTTAGTTTACACTAGGCTCTCCTTGGATTAAATTAAGTGGCGCCTTTAACAGTTTTATATAGTTCGTTTATTTTGGACTCCTCACCACCTTTCTTGAGCCGACTGATGTATCCATCTAGAGGTGTTAAAGGTAGTTGTGTAAGGAATACAGCTTGGAATCTTTTGGAATCATTTACGAAAGTGGCGTCTCAAACTTTTAATTCAAATATTAAAAGTAGTTGGTATCATGAAACCGGCAAATTTTTTTTTCAGATAAATGCGGAGATCTATGAGGCTCCACATATTAAAAAAAAACACTTATTTTTTGAAAAAAAACCGTCAAAGTGTACTTTGCTGCATTCCAGTAGTCCAAACCGCATAAAGCAAAAGATTATAACATTATTAACTCCTTATGTTAATGGTTAGGAACAATTTTTGTTACAAAAGTAAAGGAAACCAACAAGTCATATATTTTTGGACTGAAGAAATTACGAGAAACCGAATATGCCAAAATATACAGGATGTTCCATTTTAAATTTGACTATATATCCATTGCACAAAATTATAACGCGAGTTAAACAATTAAAAATTTACAGTAAATAACACATGAATTTTATAAAAAAAAATACCTATAAATAAAACAGTTATGGGCAGGGACCTATAGGATGTTACACCCGATATATGACATAAATTGAGCAATTAAAAATTTATAACCTTGGTGTATTGTGTATTAAATAAGGAAAACTTTTTAAATAAATAACACGAAACCCTTGTATTTATCACACACTCAGAGATCAATATCTATCTCAATAAATAACGCCTGTACATGATTTAGAATTATTTAATTATAATTTTTTGCTAAACACAAAACAGCGGCCTTGACTGTATTACATACAGTTGTTAATTTTTTGCATTCCATAATAAATTACACTCATACAGAGATAACATTGCACGGGTAATTGTGAGACGGAATTTGCGTCTGGTCTTAATTTTTTTTTTGTATTTCGTAAGTCGCGAGATGGGGATACTTACACGCACTGCGTATAGGTTTCCTGAGAGATATCAGTTTTCGACTTTCGTACTTGTGAAAGCGGAAGAACTCTTTTATTTTTCACGAACTGCCGATGTAAAATTACCTTTTTTATATATCTTCGCTACGTCAAACGAACAAGCCCGTACAAATTCTGTGGTATACCCGAAAAATAGGTTGGGTTTCAATGTAAACCAATATGTTATTTTTATATAGAATTATGTGACCTACATTCCAGTTCAATTAATTGCGTAAAATATTTTTACATGGTATTTCAAGGACGATGAAAATAATTAATGTAATCAGTACATTGCGTACGTCAATTAAAACTTAAAGATAAAACTAGCATTTGCAGATTTTAAAGTAGTGCAGGAACGTTCAGATATACCTTTAGATAAGCATTATGTTATAAAGGTTTGTTCGAGATCATTAATAATGTGAGAAAACTGCTATTTTTTATGGTCCTAAAAGGGAAACCAAAAACAATTTATTTAACATTTGGCATAATTAGTATAAACTAAATCTCAAGGGGAAATTTTTACATTCACCAATGTATACTAAGGTAAAAGGTTATAATATAATTGGTTATTCAACGTTAACTATTCGACGATTTCTTATATTAATGACATAAATCAAAAGGTTTGTTCACTGTTTACGGTTATGCTTCATCGTTTTGATACAATATCAATTTGAGAAAACCTCTATAAACACATAAACATTCTAGTGAGCTGTTTAAGATGGGCGGTGTACAGTGAATCTCAAAATTCATGTCATACCCCACGGGAGCGATACCAAACTTTCTTCCTTATGGGAGTGGCTTATTCCCGAAGTGCTCTTGATTACCGCCGATAGACTTCTTTCTTACATGCATACATATTATAACGCATTTTCATGTGTAGAATTGTGTTCTAAAATAACAGCATAATTTCAAACGTGCTCACGGTCGCTGTTGGCTTATACAACAGTTAAGTTAAGGAAGGTTTCGTGCCAACTATGTACTGAATCCTAACTGGTAACGTATTTTCCGCCGAAAGTATGTTTGTTACGCCTCTCTAGGGCTCATCAGTCATAGGGGCTGTCGTCGACATTTACAATTAGGTGTTTGAAATTGGAACATATTTGTAGATGGAAATCGACAAATTTAGCAAAATTCTTTGTTAACACAGGATTTAAACATCTAAATACACTCACCCATTTCTATATACGTATGTTACGCATATATACTGTCACGTAGAGAATCCAATTAAGACCGCCGAGTTGCACTGATGATCCCTAGAGAGTTTGAGGGTGAAACGCGTCTGCAGATTGCGGTTTTTAATTGCAAATTATTAACGAACCACCTAAAGTGTAAAACATATTGCATGTAGGAGAGATATATACAGTGAGAGACGTTGACGATATTAATTGCTAGATTGTGTTATTTTCGAAAATTTTGTATATTTACAGCTACTACAATTATTTTTACTGGTGTATTTTCATTAGTTACTATACTAAAGAGTTATTTCTTTCAAATAAAAGAATTAATATATGTCTTATTTCAATAGCAAAGGAGGTGATCCTATGTTTTAGGATAATATACTACAAATTTTACGGATTTCTATATCTACAATGTTTAAGTTAGTTTAAAAATGTATCTAATGTAAATTATCCATTGTTCAGAATTTGAAAGAAGTGAAGAAACTGAATAAAATTGTTGATTGTCTCGCTTTATTACCCGAATAGGAAATATGTTTATCATAATGTTTAATTTGAATAAAAAGAAAATAGTACATACCTATATGATACCCGAATTTAGAACCTATTTTAACCGGACATACAATCTTTGGAAAAAAAAAAATCGTTAGAGATCGTTATAGTTTTTTTTATTTATACTGATATTAATTTCCTTTGCAGTTCTATCCACTTGCACATTCCTCTTTGCACTAGTTTAAAATATTGCGGATTTTTTTCTATTTATATGTCTACATTTTGTGTACTCTGTCTTTTATTTATCGAGTATTACATAGGTACTTTATTGTTTATTCAATCTAGTCGAATCGCATCGACAGCGTTAGAAAATAAGAATTCTTAACTAAACCGCCAAATTTTTACCTCTTTTCATAATCTATTGACCGAATCCCTTTTTAAAATTTTAGAAACAAATAGGAATTGCTTTTTTACCCCGGCAGGGATGTTATGTTTAATTAAAATCTATATTCATTCAATGAAAATAATATATCTATGGCATACCATTTCAATATACAGAATATTTTTTTTTCAATTAAAAGAAATGTGCAGGATATTATCAGCTTTCTTTTTTTTATGTTAAGTTTTGATCTGATGTATTACTCGTAGCATAAACCACCAAATTTATTAAATCAACCAAAACATGGCGCCAAATAATGACTACATGAAGTTCAAACGTCTCTAATATTTTCCAAATGTTATTTTCATTATTTTACTCTTAACTGGAAATTTTCGGTTATGGTATCCATAGAAAAAAATACGTCCTCCTACAAAACATATTTATTTATTCACGACGTTTCGTCAATTGGTATTTAATGTGTTGCTGAGAAACCACATTTTCCATTGAAAATTATTATTTCTACGTAATTGAAAATTTATTGTTTTTTAATAAATTTAATATTTTTTTATGTATCCTATGTTAACAAAATAACAGACCAATTATTTACGTTACGGGAAGCTACACAAGCAGTATAGTATAATAAATAAATAGTTAATATAACAACAACAAGAACTCTAAAGAAAAGACATGTCAATTTAATACGCATTGCATACCTATATAAGTAAGTGCCTTTACAAGCGATCGACGATAATGTGTCTTAAAGTGGTCTGGGATAGGGCTCCAAACATTAAAACCATCAAACGCCCTCTTTCACATCCCGCTACAGATATTTAAAGAACCCTAATTAGTACCTATCGTCAAGTGTGTACGGGTTGTAGCCCTTATTTCATTTAGGTGTAAAATTAGAAACTTTACTGATTAGAGTATGCTATACAAGAAGGTATTTATAAAAAAAAAAGTCATAAATTTAACCATGTTTAAGGTATGTTATTTTAGGAAGGAAATATTTAGATTCCCGACACTGGTCTAAGTGACAACATATAAGCTACTCTCAGATAGAAAGGGTTTTGATATCTGCTCTGTGGGGCATGACATTAGAAAAGAGACCAGGTATGCATGTTAGTAGGCATCTGCATTCGTAACCAGAAACAATAAGAACAAGTTTTATTAAAAGGTGACGGGCTACGCGCTGCCATTGTACAGTTCGTTTTCTTTTCATTAATCTAAAAGTCATTTTAAAGCTTTCTTTTCTACAAATCGTTGCGCTTTTACGATTGTTGCAAATACTTATATTAGTCACGTTGAACCTGCAAAATCGATCCTAGCTTTTAGCACTGCTTCTTACTATATTCCCGTTACTATTTCGCTTGCTTGGAAGGTGTTTTGGTTTAGTTGTCTTTAGGTTTCGGCTGAAAAAAGTGAGTCGCTCTCACGTGCACGTGTTTACTTTTCTCATTTTGACCACTTACAATTTACATTTTCGACTAGGGTGTAACACCTTTTAAGTTATTAACAACATCGTTGGTTTTTCTCATTGACACCATAATGTAGTATTTTTTGTTTAGCATTTGAAAGTAAACTAATTGAGAACATTGGATATTGAAAACTAATATATTACATGCAGACGCAGAAAGCGCTTATTATATACACGTATGCCAACGGTGGACCTAGGCGCAGCATAGAGTGTGCAAAATGAATCGCTTGATTAGAACTATTATTGCTTAAAGAACTTTATTTTCAAACAGTATACAGCTTCTTGCATATTTGGAGATAGACATTTTTTAAAGATTCAACAGATATTTTTTGGAAATTAATATGATATTGACATATTACAGCATTATAATTATATACAGAGCATTCCAGTTGATACTAGCCAACGAGACTTCGGCGTTGATACATTCATTATTGACAACCCGATAAAAATGTTGTTTTTTGTCATGTACAGAGTCGGCTTCTGTAAATTTTTGGATTAATTCCAGTATCTACTTGTGTCGCAACATTTGATCTGCATTATTTTTCATTGAATAAGTGACTGTCTAAGTCTTGCACACCTCCCATTCTCAATTCTTGAATAGAATAGACCATATTAATTTATTGCAAATACGCAATTAAACTAAAAGTAAACTTAACTAAAGAGCATTCCTCTGAACATTGCGTTGCGCAAACGTAAACTAATACCTTACAAAATAAATGTTTAAAACTGAAAACAGAAGCAAAAAAAGGTGAGAAAAACGACATAAAAATGATAAGCAGTGAATATAGCAGAAACAAGTAGGAGTTACTTTGGTTACCATTTGAACCCATTTCATTCTAATCGTGTTTATTACACGGGTTGCAAATTACGCACTTTTTGCTTACTTATTGAAAAAAAAAAAATTTTGTGTTGCCGTAAAGAGAATTAGAAGAGCTTTTAAGTGTGTGATCACAAGACCCATTTTCCCTATTCAAATTTTAAGGATGGAGGCTGCTAGACCCCCAGGAATGATCTTAAATCGTCAGGCTAAAAGTTGTTCCCCTTGATATAACAATTGACAGGTTTTGGAGTTTTATATAGATCACAACAGGCTAAGAGTTATTTGAGGTGACTCGTTTCAAAATATCTTTTCGTTAAGGAATAGGTAGGTAAATTATAACCAACAATTCACCAGCAAGCGAACGTAGCATAAAGCTGGCAATGCAGTCATTGATGTACTCGAGCCCCTTCTTAGTGTTATTCCCCTTTCATTGCTCTTGCTAGTATAATAGTTCCTGTAATAGACCATGAGCCCCACCTGGTGGCATATTATATCGATTCATTGTATTTAGATATTTTCCTTGGATGTTTCATTTGAGATTTGTTTAACAGAACTTTTCTGAATAATATACCAATATTAAGATGATTGCGTTATTATTCTCTAAGTAGTCAAAGAGGAAGTAGAATTGCCGAAAATATAAAAGTCAAACCTCGTTATGTTTTTTTTTAAACTACAAACGCATTTCCTCAGATGAAGTAAATGAGTTTAATTAAATTAATAGTAAACTATTTTGTTTTAACACATTGGTAGGTATTCTAATATAATGATGATTAAAATTTTAAAGACCTTCCTTTTGCCAATCTAGACGAAAACAGCAAGCATTCAAAACAATATATCATTTGTATTTTTTTAAATATGCCGTTTGTTCGAACCAAAGACATTTACGGATTGAATTTTAATACTCTATTTATTATTCTATTTAACATGTGTTTGATTATTATTCGTTATTCCAAGTCAAAAGTATAAATTAGCTCCTTGTTCTTGATTCTTTATATAGTGTAGTATATAGTATACTGTCTAGCATTTCGCTATCACGCGAGCACAACGCATGAGTTCA